>JXTB01000063.1:0-99689 GCA_002914805.1 Parasponia andersonii
GATTTCACAAACGAGGAAGATGACGCATCGCCGCATCGGGAAAGGGCGGAAGCCACGTGCGCCCCGCGGATTGGAGGAGCAAGAAGACAGTTTCCCCACTTGACAGGTATGAATCTATCAATTAGGGAAATGGGGGCAGTTGTGGGGCCCATTCCCGAGCCTCGAACCGTGAGAAGGGTCACGCGGATCGCACGTGATCCCGACATCGGCATGTGGGTCTTCCGAATTTAAGGCAGAATCCATCACTGATCCCAAACGGTTCAATCGGTCAGACCTCGAGTCCATGACAGCTGGCGGTCTGAAGCCCCAAGGGTCTGCTGTCTGGGAACAGCGACCCTCGCCTCAACTGTCGAAGGGATCAGAAGCTCCAAGGGTCTTCAGACCCCAAGGGTCTGCTGCCTGGGAGCAGCGACCCTCGCCTCAACTGTCGTAGGGATCAGAAGCCCCAAGGGTCTTCAGACTGGATGCAATGGAAGACAGCCCCACGGCTCCGGACCCCGACAGGGCATTTAATGCGTTTCTGGGTAGGTGCGCGCGCAGGGACAAGCCATCCTGACAGAACGGCGATGTGCCCAAATCTCGCTCCTGACGGATTGAAACGATAGGAGGCGGCGGAAATCAGGCCGCGATAGCACAGAAGAGGTCACAGAAATCTCGGCCCATGATGGTTTTAAGATCCGGGAGTGAAAGGTACTAAAAAATATATTATTTTACTTTTCAAAAGATGGAGAAGAACACTGTTGATGATCAGAGGACTACATATATGAAAGCTACGCATTCAAAGGGGGCATGTTGCTTTCTTGAGTACAAAAAAGGGCACTTACAAAGAAAAAAGACAATCTGAGAGCAGAAGAAAAAAGAAGAAAATACGAAAAAGAGATAAGTTTATGAATTGATTTGATACACTTTTCTCCTTGCTACCAAAAACGCAAAGAAAAACCACTGACTTAAGCATCGGAGAGTCTTTGCAGGTAGCCACCCCCGCCTCTCCGATCCTGCTTGGAGTTCAGGGATTTGTGAAGTAGCAAGGGCACGTGAACAGTTGGAGAATCCAGCATCAGCAGTTCATGACACGTGGACGACTGGTGTAAAACCGCTCCAACACTAATTATTTGCTTGTAAGAAATTTTTTATTCCTTTTTTTTTTCGATTCATATAAATGTTCATTTTTAGCAATGTTATTGCAGCTGTAAATAGTTATATGTGCTTGTTTGGGTAGTTGAGTTTAAAACATGGTTGATGAATATATCCTCGTCCATAAAAAGCTCCGGTTTTTAACTATTGAAATTAATGATGAAATAGGGTAAAAAAAATTAAATACACACAAATTTATGCTGCAGACTTTAATCATAAAGACATTGAAGAATTATAAAGAAAAACTCAAGCATCTCGGAATTAAGACTGCTTTTTGTTCTCTCTTGACTTGAATGCCTCTAAGGTCGATTCATGTGAGTGACACTGCTCATTTGTCAGGCTTCGCACATTTATTTTACTTTTAATCTTTTTTTGGTGAGAAAAGATTTGCTCAAATTGATAGCGACTACAATTTGAAAAATTCTTAACACCTTAAAAAAAAAAAAAGAAAAAAAGTATAGTGTTACATAACCTAGAGGTTAAGAAAGATAAAACTAGAACAGAATACTTGCTTGCTTATAAAAATTGAAAATTAATATAAAAAATTGTATTGTTCCAAGAAAATTGTTGTTTTTTTTTTTTTTTTCAAATGAATAAGACACTTAAAAGTCGGATTGAGCATTTGAGCTTTTACTTGCAATATTGAAACTACTGTAGGATATGGCAGCCATGATAAATCTGAAAAATATTATGAATATTATAAGTCCTTTTAAGATGAAGCATATAATCAAAAGAAATTACTTCGAGCTCACATTGGAAATATATTAATACAGTAAGCAAGGGATACAAATCAAAATCTACGTAGATTTTTTTTTTTCAAACAAAACAAACCTAATTTTCACTACCTATATGACCCGTTTTCAGTTTGAAAAAAAAAAAAAAAACTCAACTTAAATGTTGTGCGGTCTAAAATCTATATGTTGGTCAATGCCAAAAAAGAAAAATTAGCGATCAAGTTGAACGCGTCAAGTCGCATGAGAATTTTTCTGATCGAAGTGCAACCTCCTCCGAATGAATTAAGTGCGACCAATATGAAAATGAAACTAGATCAAACTTCATCAAGTAGGTAATCTACAAAGAAAGGAAAACAAAGTTTCTGAATAGAGATCGACCAATCGTTTCATTTAAGTTATTATCCAGTTATATTGTTACTCAAATTGTATTTTTTGATTACACACTTACCCGTTTTCACAATTGGAAAATGTTGAGCTACCATCACCTATATAAGGGGAGCTCATCGTTGCTGTGAAGGACTCTTTTTTTCGGACGACACTTTATATTTTAGCTCTTGGAATTCCAACTTTGAGACTTAACAAAACTCTTGTAATTCTCCAAAAAATAGTGAAAAAAAGTGGACGTAGGCTCATCTTTTTTAGGGCTGAATCACTATAAAATTCTTATCTCTTTACTTGCTTTGATTTATCAACCATTTTCACACATAAGCCACATCTTGCAATTTCCTAAATTTATTGTTGACAAAACCTCCGTCAACAATTAGTCCTAGAAGGAGGGCTATTTCAGCAAAAAAGTTTGTCAATTTTGCTTCTTTAACAATGGCAAACACCAAAAATATTACCAGAAACACTAGAACTAGCTAAAACCAACCTCAAAGCACTACTGCTGCACAAGTAGATCCTGCTCAGGATCAGCCTGCCGTGACCGCACCAGAAAATATTTTCCAGAGATAGGATCGCATGGAGGAGGCACTGGTGAACCTTCAGCAAATCACTAATCAGATTAATGACTCTCTACGACGACTTGCTGAGGGACAGATGGTGACTCCATCATAGCACGAACGTCCCAGAGAACGTCCTGCTCAACTACTTGAGAGAGGAATTCAGATCTTAGAGACAGGGAATTACGACCAGCATAAAGCCCAGCAGGAGCATCATGGAGATTGCACCTCCAAAGTCTGGAATCTAGTACTGAAAGTTCGAGCACTGATCGTGATTGTGGATAACCTTCTCAGAGAGCAACCGTCAATCGTAATTGTCTAAGCAATGAGCAAAAACATCAATCGAGGAGCGTCTTTGAAAGGATTAGTAGGGAGTCTCTATAGAATCTTGCAGACCTAAAACAACATCTAGAATGGTAACGTAGTCATGAGTGATCCACATCGTATCATAATGATCAAAGTCGATCTCATCGCACTATTTCGTTGGAATCCCTACAAAGGTCACAGCAGACCCTACCTGACCAACTTGCCTTATATCGTGATAATGACCAAAAGCCACTCCTACCACTAGTAAGAGATAATGTTCTCCCTCCGAACGTCAATGTTCATAATTTGAGAATCGTATTAGATGCACTTATTGGCTGGGACAATGAGCTCGCTGATGAGTATTGTCAATCGCCATTCAGCGAGGAAGTTTGAGCTATTGCCTTACCTGCTGGATTCAAACTTCCCACCATAAACACTTTTGATGGGAAAACTGATCCATAGGATCATATGGATCACTTCAGCGACCTGATGGAACTTCATCGTGTCGATAATCTCACACGTTGTAGATGTTTTGCTGTAACTCTCACAGGAGTAGCGAAGAAGTGGTTCTGAGGACTCAAGTCTGGTTCAATCTTGGCAACAACTTCAGACTACATTCTTGAGGCAATTCCAAGCTGGGAAGAATTTCACTGTTCCACTTGTCAGTCAATCAGCCATTTGGCAAGGTCTAAAAGAGACTCTATGATCTTACCTTAACCGCTTTACCTTAGAGTTGGCAAAGGTCAACAACCCACCTAGGTGATGTCACTGGCCTTTTCTTCGAGCTCCTTGCCTTCAATGGTCCTGAACTCTTCTACAGCCTTGCGAGCCGTCTCTATTGTCGCCGCCTTCAAAACATCTGGATGCTTGAATATGGTTTTCTTAAGTTCTTTAATTTTTTCTTCGAGCTTCTCCTTTTCAAGTTTTTCCTTGACCAGATCCTCACACAGTTATTGCTTCTCCAACTCGAAGGAATTTCTCTCTTTCTCGCGAATCTTCTCTAAGTCCCCGAATGCTTGGGTCATTTCTTCGACCTTTTCATCCTTCTCCATGTATTCAATGACCGGGTCATATATCAAAATTGCAGCTGCAGCACTCTAAAAATATAACACACATCAATACAAGAAAAGTGCGTCGAAGAGTGAAGATAGAAGATGCTTACATTTGCCAACATCCTCATTGAACCACTGAAAGCGAACTTGGCTGGTCATCATTTCATCCTCTCCCAACCATCCTCAGTAGTGAAACGGTCGGTGAAGGCTGCGCTCAAGCCAGCTTTTTCTGGCAGTTGGTGAAGGAGTGCAAAAAGCTCCTCGTCCTTGTCAGCCTGGCTCAGTCCCTCGGAAGAAGTAGTTCTTTCCTTGGATAGCTCAAGATGACTCACAATTTTAGTAGGATGAGGAGGAGGCAAGCTTATAGGGACATCCTCGAAGGTGACTTTTCGCCTCTTTGAGGTATCAACCTTCTCTTTCCTTTTCATCGAGGAGGGAGGTGTGCTATCTGGTGTCTTAGACTTTGCCATTGACCCCAGTATGGAAGGAAATGCTCGCAGTCTGCTGCCAATTGCCAATCCTGTACAAATATGATTAGTTAGCATGCGAGGTATGTAATGTGACAGAGAGAATAATAGAAAAATTACCTTCTTGCTACTGAGGAATTAGTGGCAATGGAGCTTCTGGAGATGATGATTCTGGGACAGTCAGAGTGGCAGGTGCTTTTCGTTTCCTGGGTTTAGAAGAAGAGGCACCCACTTCCTTTTGTTTCCTTTGCTTCTTCTTCGAGCTTGAGAGTTTAGTCGGATGGTTGGCAGAATCTGGAAGAGTGGCTCCCTTTGGGAATAGTCTGCAAGCAACTAAGTTCTTGGTTTTCCTAAGCTTCTTCTAGTCAAATTCTTCAATTGGAAGGTTGTTTATTTTATACACCTTTGCAAGCTGCTCTTTGGAGAGTCCTGGACGCTCCCTGTTATCTACGATGACATACATATGCGATCAGATTGATATATTTATATAGAGAAAGCAATAAGCTAAAAGTTACCTACCAGGATTTTGAAAGAAGCCATTATCCGCATAGTTAAAGTGAAAAAATGGATTTTTCCATTTCCCCATATTGTTACAAACTCCATGGATGATTTTTATTACTTGATTCGACCACTTGCTCGCATAGAAGAAGCGAAAGTCTGATAGGTTTGATTTTACTTAGTAGAACCAAGTGAATTCTTTAGGAGTGGGGGATTCTAGACTTAATTTATGGTACAGTATGTACAAACCTACCATATATCTATATGTATTTGGGGTTAGTTGAAAGGGGATAACTCCATAATAATCAACGATCGATTTTATAATTGGATGAAGTGGGAGGTAGACACCACATCTGAGAACTGCTTCTGAGAATGAGATAGTTCCGCAAGGAGGTGTGTGTGGTCGATTGAACTCTGTGGGTAGGCGAAAAGGGAAGTCAATTTTATAGTTGCATATGATCTTTTCGAGCTTGTTTGTTGTACAACTCGTCTTTATATTAGTACATAACCAATCTCCCTCTATATAGTTATAACCCATTGCGAATGCAGGGGCATCTTTAATATGCTGAGGCCATTGGTCTTGAGGGAGGTCGCCTATGCGAGGACTACTTTGCTTGGTTCCGGTTATTTCTACTTCAGGTTGTGGCTCAAGATAGTCTTCGAGATTTATAGAGCTAATACTTGTATTGGATGATTCTCCTAAGAATGCATTCATCTCCCTAAGTTCCTCGCTACTAGATAGCTGTAAGAAGAAATATGGGATGTATGCGAGCATCAGGTGTCCTTGCTATACGCGAGCAATTTTGGGCCACAAATCCTAGAATTGCATCGACAACAAGCTGTTCATCGAATTTATTCTAACCGATTTATGGATTCGTCAAAAAATTGTTCGAGCAACTCTTTAGTAATTCGTCACTCGATTGATTTTAGTTTTCAAATGTCAAGACTTTAGATCTTAGGTTTCTCCTACGGGTTCATCTATCAATCATCTTAAAGTAATATTTGATAAATTCATGGGGAAATTCTGAGATATGCTCATTTTTTTTAGTTCATCTGAATATAGGAATGGGTTTATATTCAGGACATTCATGATTCTACGATTCAATTTTCTATTTCTAAAAACTGAGCTCTGTGATTCATAGATAAGAGTTCTCTGGTCCTATGAAAATCGAAGAATATTGATTCTATAAATAAGTGAGAGAATGTATGCTAACATTTTTTCGGAGACTAAAAAACTGGAATGTTGCCTGAAGGATTTTGGTGATGACGTTGCCGAAAAAGATGATGAATTTATGCGAGCTGAAAATAGAGTAAGGGCACTGAGAGGATTTGTCTTATGGACATTTTAGATTTCAGAAGAAATGAAAGAGAAAAAGGAGGCAATAGGGTTCGAAGCTATGGAGAAGAGGCGGATGGATTCGTTATATTTATATATATATATATATATATATATATATATATTTCAAGTATCATTAAATTACAACCGTAGATCAAGGCATTTAATTTTCGGATCTAATGGCCGAAAATCATGCAGGGGTTAATTTTCGATATTAAATGAGTATTTTTTTTAAAAAAAATTGAAACCTCTCGATTTGAGAAAACAACTGGTGTCATCGTTATCATCGTGTTTGCTCGAAAGGTGGATAAGTCTCCTAGAATTTTGCAATTCTCCTGAGAAAAGGTGACACGTGGTTGTATCTGTCAGGAAAAGGTACGTGTGGTTCTGAAAAGATAGGATTTGAGAACTTGAGATTCTTCGAAGATTTTAAGAGTATCATAATGTCGTATTTTTAAGCTCGCACTTATCAGAGAAGGAAGCTCTATTTTGTCCTAAAGAACTAATGGAGTTAGGGGGCAATTGTTGTGCGGTCTAAAACCTATATATTGGTCAATGCCAAAAAGGGAAAATTAGTGACCAAGTTGGACGCGTCGGGTCGCATGAGAATTTTTCTGATTTATGTGCGACCTCCTCCGAATGAGTTAAGTGCGACCAGTTTGAAAAAGAAATTAGATCAAGCTTCATCAAGCGAGTAATCTACAAAGAAAGGAAAACAAAGTTTCTAAATAGAGATCGACCAATCGTTCCATTTAAGTTATTACCCAATTATATTGTTACTCAAATTGTATTTTCTGATTACACACTTACCTGTTTTCACAATTAGGAAATATTGAGCTACCCTTACCTATATAAGGGGAGTTCATTGTTGCTGTGAATGACTCTTTTTTTCGGACGACACTCTGTATTTTAGCTCTTGGAATTCCAACTTTGAGACTTAACAAAACTCTTGTAATTCTTCAGAAAATAGTGAAAAACAGTAGACGTAGACTCATCTTTTTTGAGACTGAACTACTATAAAATTCGTGTCTCTTTACTTGCTTTGATTTATCAATATTTTTACATACAAATCACGTTTTGTAATTTCTTAAATTTATTGTTGACAAAACCTCCGTCAACACTAAACCATTCTGGTAAGCTATCTTTTTTTTATTCTTATTATTTTATAATTATTTATTATTGCTCATTTTATTTATTATAAATTTATAACGGTATACCTATCATTGAGACTGCTATGTTTTTTTAATTCCTTTTTATTATGATTTTTATTTTTTTGGCAGACTTTTGGCTTCTCTAATTTTCTCCTCCAAGTTGGGTGGTCTTGAGCACATGTTAAAATTAATTGGGTCCATAATATGAAAGTCAAGATAATTTTTAAAAACAGAAACAAGTGGGATTTTGACACGTCGTTAGATACCAAAAGTCTTGGATCTTTCATCAGGGGCTTCATGGTTGGTATTTATACCTTTTTAGTAGCAAAAATGTTACTCCAATACGACAAGGGAAACTTCCTAGAACAACCTTTAATTCTCTGGGCCATTAAAGTGTTAAAAATTCTGTGTCCAACAATCGAATTTTGGAATATTCTCAATAGTTGACATCGGTACTTTTAATTTAATATGAAATGACAAAAATAGAAAACAAGAAAAAAGGAAATAAAAAAGTTATCGAGAAAGTCAGTTTTTCTTTATTGTTTATTTTATTAAAAAGTCAGTTTCATCTTAGTACTTTACCTTCGTATGTAGGAAAAATTTACTTTCCAGGATACGTTCCAACTTATACAATAAGCTTGATTAAACCCTTAGGTACAATGCTATCCCCAGTAAATTCATACAATGGAGTAATTGCGGACTTTATGTCACCTTCACTGAGCCCTATTTTCTTGAAAGCTCTGTAGTAGAGGATGTCTACTACACTCCCATTATCTACAAGAACTCTCTAGAGATACATACTCCCACAATTGATATTAATGAGGAGTGCATTATTATGTGAATAATGAATTTCTCTCGCATCCTGCTCTAAAAAAGTAATATCTATCTCTGGTACTCTATAAAGCTTTGAGTGATGCATCATATTGGTCAATGGCTGTTATTGGGCTTCTTGCACGTAATGATCCTGAGCTCGCTTCAAATCTCCTCCTATGTGTGCACAGCTGAAGATAGTTATCACTTCTCATTGAATATCTTGCTCACACTACTAATCTTTTTCCAGATCCTTATTGCAAGGTCTTCTAGTATATTGTCGTAATTGTCCTTCTCGAATCAACCCCTCCATGGGCTTAACAGCTACTTGCATTGTGTTCAATATCGTTGTGATATCGTCGGAATTTCTTTGGGTCATACTTAGTCCTTTCTTGATTTATTAGCTCAGGTTTTTGGAACTGCTCATGTTGACTATTCACTGTGTAGAGGTGGTCGAAGGCGCATTGAGCTCTGTATAGTAGTTCAAATGTAATGAAGCTTTGTACGTTATCTCCTGTTTCTTTTTTAGCTCATAATCCTTTTCAGGATACTCGTTCTTTCGTTTCTTTGACTTATTGTATTTATTTCTTTTTATAGTTATATCTTTGGTCGCATCTGTACCATCCTTCCTATTCTTGTGGAGATTCTCCCTAGAAGATTCTAACGATAGATGACGATCAAACCTGTGATAAACCTCATTGAGGGATTTGTATTCTCGCTCATGTAAATCCTCCCATAGTTTACTCTTGGGAAACACTCCAGCCATAATCAAAGACAAGATTTCATCATCTAATGCATAACTAACTTTTACAAGCTCCAAAGTAAATTGGTTCAAGTATAATTTTAGGCTTTTGTCTATACCTTGATGAATAGTCGACAAACTCATCAATGGTACTACGAAGTTCTTTATAGCCTGGAACTGTCTTAAGAAAGCACTTTGAAGTCACTGCCAAGATGAGATTGGATTAGCTTATTGTCCCCTGCCCCATTTCTTCGCTGCCCCTATAAGAATAACTGCAAAACACCATAAACATGTGAGATTGTCAACTCAATGAAGCTTCATCAAATCATTAAAGTGGTCCATATGATCCTGAGAATTCGTCTTTCCTTCAAATGTATTCGTTGAAGGGATTTTAAATCCAATAGGAAGTGCAACAGCTTGAACTTTGTCATTGAATGGTGATTGATGATATCTAACCTCATGCTTATCATCCTAGCTAACAGGTCTGCCTAAGGTAACCCTGATGTTATCAACATCAATGTTACTAAGGAGTTTAGTATCATTTCCTTTAGCTGGAGGTAAAGGTGGTCTTTCATGTTTATTATAGTGTGATCCATATAGATGCGATCTAGAGTGACGCAATTGCGATTGTTACGATCTTCGGGACACCTGTACCGCATGATTATGATCGATCATCATGGTGCAAATGTGATATTTCGCGATCTTAGCCTTGACATCGCTCCTCTAGATGTTGTCTTAAATCAATAGTCTCCTTTCTTGGCTCTTTGCTAATTCATTCAAAGGCGCTTATTGAATGATGGGGTCGCCTATTCTCTTTGCGATCAAGATTAGAAGGAACCTTCTGAGAGGTTCGACGACGATTTTCCTTTGTACTCGAACTTCCAGTACCAGACTATTGAGGCCAATCAACTACATTTTTCCTTTCCCTTGTTGGTGCAATCTTGTCGTTGATTCTTCTGACCCCTTGTCTGGTTATGATCTCTTCCTTCTCAAATGTTGATTCCTATTTCTGGGGGATGATTAGGTCGCGCCCTCTGACACTCTTGTTACAACGGAGTCACCAATTGCCCTTCAATGAGATGCTTGAGAGATTCGTGTATTTGGTATGACTTGCTGGAGGTTTACAAGTGCATCTTCCTTTCGATCTTACCTCTGGAGAAGATTGTCATCGTAAGTTGTCTCGGTAGATTAATTCTAGGTAGGATCGACCTTAGCAGTAGTATTCTGAGGCTAGTTTTGGCTAGCTCTGATGGCAACTTGACAGGAAGTGTTCCTCGCGTTCGGCATTCTTCAAAGAATCTTGAAAATTCTATCACGAACTTTGCTAGAATAGCCCTTCCTCTAATGCCAAATGTTGATGAAGGTTTAGTCAAAATAGTGATTTATGAAATTGTGAATTAAAAGTTGTGTGCACAGTGATAAAAAATAAATTGAATAAAGAGAGACAAGGATTTTACAGTGGTTTAGTCCCAGAAATATGAGCCTATGTCCACTCTTCTTCGAATATTTGCTTTATCAGAGATAGCAAAACCTCTAATACAACTGGGAGATTCTTGTGGGATATTCGTTTATCAAGAAACCTTAATGATAGAAAAACGGAGAAATTCTCTAATCTTATTTCCTTATTGGAGCTAGTTAACGATCTGAATGATGTCCGAGATAAGCGGGTGTGGAAGTTAGATAACTTTGGAGTGTTCTTCCCTAAGTCCTTGCTATTTAAAATTATTATGACTGAGGGAACAACTACTTTTTCGCCCTATTCCCTTATTTGAAAATCAATTTTATCTACGAAGGTGAAAATTTTCTACTGGTTGTTAGCCTTATGTTCATGCATCTACACAATATATTACAATACTTGATACACAATGACCATCGATACACAAATGTCCAAGTAGGACATGCGGACGTATTATTTCATTGGCATGAATGACCCTTCAAGGAATATGCAAACTATTTCATGTGATGATATATGTGTGTGTGTATGACATGATTGGAATGTACAAGCCTTTTGAGTAACTATTTTGAATTGATATTGAACACAAATGTATTCAGATATTGTTAGTAAAATTTTTAGAAATATTTTACTAAATCACTAACCGTGTATGATTTTAAAAGGAGTAGGTATCTATTTCATGTTAAAAACATGTAACCGAATCTTTATTGGGCTTTGGTTTCTCCCCCCATTCCTTCCTTCAAGTGGTGTACAATGTGTTTTGGACAACTTCATGCCAGAGGGAGTTAGAGAAAGATTTATTGCTCTTTTAGTAGTTGGTAACTACTTGGAGACTTCTACTTTGATCACCCTGGATTTGTAATGATACTTTATAGCTTCTGTTATGGAGTTTAGTCTTTATAACTTTTATGCCTACTTATAATGATGGTGATGATAATAATGAAGCAGATAATGATGATGATGCTTTGAAACCTTTTACAACTTATATTAGTAATCTATTCTAATGGTATTACAAATTTGGCTGTATTTTGATTTTTTTAATAAATTTTTACGAAAGATGTCATTTCGAAACTAGATGTCACTTTTTCCTGAGAAATTAAAGTTTCTAAACTTTCTCAAAATAATTCATGAATTTTCACTTGTGAAATTCCATTTCTGTTACTAGATTAAATTTTAGGTTGTGACAAAATACTCTGAAGTTTGATATTTCCTCAAATTTAATCATATTTTTTAGCTTGTATAAAATTATACCTCCTTATTTTTAATTTCTATAAATTTGTACTTTCTATATGTAAATTGGATAATTTGTACTAATTATTTTTAATTATTTTTAATAATTTTTTTTGTGTCTAATAGAAATAAGATATCATTAATTCAGATTTCATGTTTTGTAAGAAATTCACTGGTCAATTTTTATATAGAAAGTATAGATATTCAGAGATTTGAAATGTAAAGATATAATTTTGCACAAGCCAATTGAATATGTTAAATTTGTAGAAAAGCTAAACTTAAAGGTATTTTTTTTAATGAAAAAATATACTTGAAAGGTTACAACTTTTTTATTCAAATAATCCATTCAAATGTGTATTTATTTCAACAATTCTAATTTTTTATCCGAATGACTCATTCTACTTTTTTTAAAATGGAATAAATTTTTTATTCTTGAAATTAGAATTCACATCCCCTCGTTCTGAATGTATCAATTCTAATAACTCATTTAATTTTTTTCATTTTATTTTATTAATTATTCAAATATCTTCCATTTAAATTATAACATAATAAATTCCATCAATTTAAATGTGTTGACCAACTAAAAAGCCTAATTAATATTCTTAGAAGACAAGTTTTTACTAATAACGAAAACAAAGAGTTTGGTTGCTGGTATGCTTATTTTTTAGCCAATCAGAACTAGTTCAGTTGGTCCAAGATTTTAAGAATGTGTGTGTACTTGAGAGATCAAAAATTCAAGTCTTGGTAGTGCTTGGGTGCGTTATTTTCTTTTTTAAATTTATAATAATGAAAGTTATTAGTTAAATTTTATTATTTTTTTTAAAAAATTGGTTGTTGGATCAGTTCTTTTTTTAATCTCTGACAAGAATGGAAATACGAGAATTAGCCACTATCAAAGAACAAAACACATATTTCAAAGTATAGTCGTTCTAGCAATTTTCCCTAATGACTTTTCTAATATTGAAGCTGCCATTCCAATATTCTTTCGAAGCATGAATCAATGCTAAAGTTTCCGACACTGGTATCAAACGACGTGTCAAATCCACACTAATTTGTCTCTTTGACAATTATATTGACTTTCTCGTTATGGGTGGAATTAATTTCACTCAAGACAACCTAACTCGGAGGAGAAAATTTTTAGAGAAGTTGAAAGTCCACCAAGAAAATTCAAAAAAATTGAAAAAAAAGAAAATATTAGCATTCTCAATTATAGGTACTGTACTGACAACAACAACAATAATAATAATAATTGTTGTGCGTTCTAAATCTATACATTGGTCAATGCTAAAAAAGGAAAGCTAGTAATTAAGTCGACCGCGTCAGGATACATGTGAATTTTTTTGATCGAAGTATAATCTCCTCTGAATGAGTTAATTACGACCAATATGAAAAGGAAACTAGATCAAACTTCATCAAGCGGGTAATCTACAAAGAAAGGGAAACATGTTTCTGAATGGAGATCGACCAGTCATTCCATTTAAGTTATTACCCAATTATATTGTTACTCGAATTATATTTTCTGATTACACACTTATATGTTTTCACAATTAGGAAACATTGAGCCACCCTCGCCTATATGAAGGGAACTCAGTGTTGTTATAAAAAAACACTTAGCTACATTCTGTATTTCTCTCTCTATTCTCACCTTTTTTTTTAAAAAAAAAAAAAGTGGGGCTTAACTAATGACCATCACTTACTACAAATTTAAAGAAAAATAATACACACACTCTATAAAAGTTTGAACTTCTGATCCCCCTAAACTCACACACATATCCCTTAAACCTTGAATCAACTGAGCTAGCCCCAGTTGGCAGAAACTACTCTCTATTCTCACCTTAAGACTTAAAAAAACTCTTGTAATTCTCCAGAAAATAGTGAAGAACAGTGGATGTAGGCTCATCTTTTTTGGGGCTGAACTACTATAAAATTCTTGTCTCCTTATTTGTTTTGATTTATCAACCTTTTTCACATACAAACCATATCTAACAAATTTCCTAAATTCGTTGTTGAAAAAATCGCCCTCAACAAATAATAATATAAGAAAGTTTACAATAGTGCGCCCGAATGGTTTAGCTTGAGTTTTTTTTTTTCTTTCCCCCTTAAATGAAAAAGGGTCATAGTCATGAAGGTTGAAATTTTTTTGTTTTCGGAGCAAATTTAAGTAGATTTTGATTTGAAACCCTTGCTTCTTGTATTAATTTGTCCACATGACGTCGAAGTAATTTATAGGCGTCATCTTATAAGAATTTGAGCGCAACCTGATTTTTAAGAGTATTATTATTGTGTAATCTTAAATCTACATCATTGCATATTTCAGTAGTCAATACTGAATAAAGAAAAGTTAATATTTAACTAAGAGTCAAAGATACTTAATCGCATGTCATCATCACAATTAGTATGCGATCTTCGTCAAAACTATATAGAGCAACCTGAGATAATGATAAAAGAAAACTAGACAAAGTTTCATGAAAACAGGTAATCGGCTAAAAGAGGAAACAAGCTTCTACATGAATATCAAGCAAGTCGTCTATTAGTCATTGTCTAATTTTGTATTATTATCCAAAATTGTATTCACATTGTGTAGTTTCCTATTCTCATAACTAGAAAATACTGTATCATTTTTTGTTTATATAAAGGAGGCTCAGACTCATTATTTTTTATCCACAATCACTCCATTATACACTTACGGTCTGTAATTCTCTCTTATCTCTCACTTTAAAACTTAAAAATATCTTGTAATTCTTTAGAAAATAGTATGTACAACAACTATTCAATTTATCAAATCAAACATCCAGTAATTTCTAAAATTTAGACAATATAATATCTGTTTTTGTAAAAATTCACAAATCAAGTTTTTGCAGAAAAATAATAAAAATAGTAAATACGATACGTCAACCATTATGACGTGCCTCTCATGGAGTTCAACAAACAATTTATAAATATAAATTGTAATTTAATTTATAAACTACCATATTTGATCACAATAGGTAAGTTCATAAAAATTCTAATTTGAAGCCGTATAATCAAGTCTCTAACTCTATGGGGTAACAAGAACTTGTCATCAAGTCTTTGTCAAACTCATTTCCAAAATAAGTACATACCTATTCAAATTATTCACAAGGACACTGAATACTATCTAATTCCATAATGTCTGTGTTTTCGATATACATGAGTTCCAATCATTAAATTGATGATCGTGAGTTTTTTTTTTCGTTCAAGTGTTCTGTTGGAACACTGTGAGTTTTTCTTCCTTTACTTTTTTTTTTCCTTTTATTTTTCGTTGTTCTTTTAGAATATAGTGATTCCGTCAGCCATTTGAGATGAATATACAATACAATGCTATATATATGACATGAACGAGGTGATATACTATTTTCCAAAAAATTGTAAATAATTATGCAGTATTCTTTAATCAAAATATACTTACTTCTAAAAACCAATTTCCCAAACTCATCAATTTTTCCATAACTGATTTCTCACCAAAAGTCACAAAATTCTGTTCCCACACAAAAAAAATATAAAAAGGATAATATGGTACCCTAACTAGTGTGGTGAATCTCCTAGGCAGTTCAATATCAATATGTTTTCCAAAATAGTTCACAAATACATTTTCGTAAAATTCAATATTTGATCATATAAATAAATTTACAATAAAAACTATTGTAAAATTAAGCAATTAAATCCTTACCTCAATCGAGTAACAATAACATATTACCAAGCCTCGTGGTAATTTTCATGTGTCATTTGGAAGTTCGATTGTCAAATTAGAATCAAAATTTGCTTGCTTGAGGAAGTCACTTTTTCAACAGAACCTCAATTGGAAAAATAAACATCACTGTTGAATTCTTAGCATTCAAAATAGCTACGATAGACATATAATTCGATCAATTTGGGGTCTGAGTTAAAACCTATTTCGTGATATGCAAAACAAGATTATTCATGAGCTTTGTGTCTCGAAATTCACACTACCTCGAAACATATGAATGTTATATGTCAAAATTCATATTTGGATCTCACTAAATCCAATTTTGAGGTATCGAACCTTAAACAAGCCTTAAATTTCAAAAGTTACAACAATACCACTTTTCCAAAGTATTTAGAAAAATATTATTTTTTCAAATATTTACAAAAAACCACTTTTTAGAGAAATATTTTGGCAAATATCAATATCTCATAACTATTTAGGAAAATACCACTTTTTCTCAACTCAGTCCGTGGTCTAATATCTAATATACCACATGTTCGGTCCAATACTTTCTCAGAGTATTTTAAAAATACCAATATTCTGGAAATATTTATAAAAATATCATTCCTTGCCTGAGGCCCAATTGGCCCGATATTTATTATAGTTACTAAAATACCATTTTCGTCTAAAATGGGTTGTATACACTGCTAATATATACCTTTTAATGGCGATTTCAGCAAAAATTTATACCTTTTACAAGTCTTTCTCTAGGCAATTTACCAAATTCACATAATAAAAATCTAAATAAATACAATCTCATTCGACTTCTAAATTATCCAGATCAAGATAAAATCACAAATAAATATATTCAAATAAAGTTGTAATACATAAACAAATACAACACAATTTGAGCATATCACTGTCACTTACAAGTTAATTAACTTAATTCAAAGTTAGACTAATATATCTAACATACATAAAGTCAACGAATTTGAAATATAACCTAACACTTGAGCATATCACTAATACTAACACTTGCAACCTAATTTCAACGAATTATACCAATAAGCAAGTCCAAAAATATAGTCTAACACATTGAGATCAATCATGGATGATTGGTTATAGTTGCTACATATTCTTCATGCATTTCATTAATTTTCTCTACTAAATAATTTTCTTGACTGCAACACTATAAGTTTATAAACACAAATCAAATTTAGTAATTGAAAATGACAAGTACATATGTGAACTTAAATACTTTTAGACAAACAAAGTAAAGTATCAAGATACTTATATATGATCTAATATAATTCATTGGACTATTATCATTCACCAAGTCTCTCATCACGCCTAAGACAAAAATACCGTACTCTACATAATTGGGTTGAGATGGATACTATTTTTATAATGAAAACTATATAGAGTTAAAATATATAAACATTAAAAGACTAATATTTCCTTGGCTCTTTTCTTTCACAACTTTTTCAAATTTAATAACCATTAAAATGCTTCGTATATTTACAATAAGTATGATCAAGAGAGAGGAATTGGCGATATCTCATATATATAAGCTTCTTTATAGCAATGCTTCAATCTTACTACATGTGTCTGCTCATTATATATTAGACATGCTCTGTAACCCTTACACAATACCCAGACAAATTACCATATACAAGAAAATTATTGATTGTCCATAATAGTATAGCCCTTAAAGTAAATCTCTCATTTTTCCTTATACCATAACAATTGACTCCATCCTATAGACTTTTTAAATCATCTATTAATGGTGCCAAATAAACTTCTATATCATTTCCAGATTATTTAGATCCCGAGATTAACAAGGTGAGTATTGTAAATCTTCACTTCATGTACAACCAAAGATGAAGATTGTAAATAACAAGTATAACTGGCCAATTATTGGGATATTTGTCCTAAAAAGTATATTCTCAATTTGACCCTCACTACAAAAAAAATCCTTTAGATAACACTTGAAAAGTACTATTGTAGATATCTATAACACTTTCAAAAATACTATGTCAGCCTGTGTTATAAAAATCTGGGGTCTTTGATAATACTTTTCGAATGCTATCCAAAATACTATAGTATATCATTTCATAGCATTTTAGTTTTAGTATAAATAACTATAAATATTTTTTTTAGTGCTTACAATATGACTAAAGACAATTATCCTAACTTTATTATAACAATTTTTACTTCTTTATATTTTCACAATAATGTTACTTTTGCTGGATTTAATCCATTTTGAAAATATTCATAAAACTAACCAACATTTTTAAACTACGTTTTAATTATTCTAAAAAGAGGGAATTAATATTGATAGTTCTTTACAACTTAAAACAAAAACAGAACATTAATTCTATTTCATTGATACAATCATCCAAAATATTTAAATCTTTGTCTAAGTATGAAACATTTTACATTAGGAAATAACTATTTCAACATGTCCCAGAAAAAGACAAGTGTGCCAATAAAATATAAACACTTCAACATGTCCCCAGCAAAGGCATGTATGCCAACAAAATTCTTTCATAGAGTCATTAGATGAACATCCACAAGTTTTCTATCCTTATAACTAGCTGAAAATATTCATTTCCTAGATAAATAATAATACAAAATGAAAATTAGTAAACATCAAGACTAGACAAACCAACAAAGACGAGGCAAACTAAGAAGTTGCTTAAATTGGTCTTCTCAATAGTAAAGTATCATAAGATATATATACATATATATATATATATATATATATATATATAAACAAGTACAAAGAAAATAAAAACATTAAAAATAGAAAAGGATAACAATTTAGAATTAGAGGTCATATGAAATAGCATATCGTAAGAGTAAGCATATAAGAAGAATGAATGAATTACTAATAAGTATATATGACCATCGTACTTTAGATAGGCAAGTTTTCCAGATCTTCGAAGAGATGCCTGAAGTGTTTGGCCACTAAAATTAGAGACAAGGAGTGTCCTAAATATGCAATATGCCAATTAAAGAAGCTAATAACCGTAATAGATTATCATAAACCCACAAATGCAAGTAATAATCCAATATAAAAACCATGTGTCAGAATAGAATAACAAAAATCCATAGATACAAGCAATATTCAGCTAAAAAAAATAAAAAAATTACACCAAAAGAATAAGATCCTAACATAACAAATTTGTTTTGGGTGGAAGAGGAATAATCCAATAAGACCCTAATAGCATAAACTCACAAATTCAAGCAAAGCATATTTAACCCTAACAACTCACAGTCATGAATCCAAATTATAATCCCTTATAGAAATAAGTAGAAAGCATCATGTGTAATTCGTATTTTTTTCCCTCAAAATTTGTTAATTTAGTCTTATGAAAAAATATAGAAAGCATCTTACCCTCTTTCACAAATGGAAGTTTTAATATTATAAAGAATACCATTAAAACACAAAAATACCCTGTTCATAGGCCCAATACAATTATAACGACTATTCTCATCTTGGAAGTTTATATGTTCCATTATTGTCTGCAAAGCCTTTTCTTTCAACTTTTTTTTTTTGACCAATGTATTAAAATTAGTTCAACTCCCTTATAAAGAGTTGTCAAAAGGATATTTTTTTTACGAGGGGATGTGGATAATACAAATCTTCCAGCAAAATCAAAGACGTTTTCCTATGAATTAGTGGGAATTACCTGGGGCTAAACTATTATCTCAAGATTAGCTAATCCAAGATGAGAGGTGAATTCAATTTTAAAATCTTTTGCAAACTTTTCGAATGAATCAACTAGAATATGCAAATAATGAATAAAATAAGTAAAAATAGCAAGTAAGCAAATACAATCTCACAGTAAATAAATTAAAGAGATAGAGATAGAGAGATTGCATATACTATTTTTACAAGGTTCGACAAATACAACGGTTTGTCTACGTCCTCGGCCCTCAATAACTTGCTTTGAGCTCTCCATTCTCAGTTCAAAGTTGTGGACTTGACCGACTCTTGTATAAATAAGTGATTTCTCCTTAGGCACATTCATACCTTTACAATAGCTTTGACTCCACACCTAATTTCAAATTATTTTGACTTCGGTATCAACCTTACCTATAATCAGGTTATTTATGAATCTAGTGCCAACCTCACCTCACAAATACAAAGTATATTTTTGGATTGAAACACTCAAAAAAAATCTCTCTTCTATATAATTTGATACAAGGTAAACTTAGAGAGAATGAGTGTAAGCACAAGATATGATCTACTTTAGCTCAATAGTTTTGTGAAAAGATATTTGAAAGTTTGATCACAAAATATAGGCTATGAAGACTTGAAAGATGGTTAAAAACAATGTAGGATAGTTTAAAAAGGTTTTTTAAGTCTTAAAAATAGCTTCTATTTATAAGCCCACTTGAAAACTAGCCATTTTAAATAATTTAACATAGTTTCTAGAGTTTTCGGTAGACTGGTAAAGTGTCCGATAGAATCCCAAGAATTAGCCATTGGGAGTATGGCTGTAACGGTTGAATCTTAACTATTACTTTTGATTTTTTGTATTGACCAGTAGACTACTTCTATCTATCGGTAGGCCACCGGCAAGGAGCAGTAGACCGGTGAGTCTACCGATACCTAAAAAGACTTTTTCTTTTATCCTTTTTTGTGAAAAGTGATCATTCCTCCAGTTCTAATATAGCTTAGTACTTGTTAAGAATCATAAAATGTATTTTAAAAGTGTACAGTTAATTTTTCAAATCAAAAATTTATTTTAAGAATTTTAGTTTGAAAAATCCTTTGTCAAAAATTTGAGCCCATAAGAGATCATAAGACAGGCATACATAACTCTCATACAAGACTAAATACTTTTATCTCTTTTTCTAACCAAGTCTTGTATCGTTGATCTTGATGGTCTTCATACTATAAGCTCTTCTTTCCGTAATTCATCTTGAATATCTATTGTGATTTGTCCATTACTTTTGCTATATACTCGAGTAGATTATTAGTTCTTAATCATATATTTGTTAATATCAAACTATAAGTATAAGATTAAAACCTAAAAGGTCAGCAATCTCCCTCTTTTTGATAATAATAAACATTTAATTTATATAATAAGGATTTAAATATAAAATTTAAAAAAAGGGAATGTAGAAGCACAGTATGGTAATAGGAACACACCAGAGGCATAAGAATACAATCTTAAAACTCAGGGACATAACCATAAAATACAAACAAACAAAAAAAACAGAGAAAAAGCTAAGGAGGGGGAAGAAATGAGAGTGAAGCATCCTCATCAAGTTCTCTTGAAGCTTAAGAGGCTTGAAGTTCCACTTGAATAGCTTGGAATTATTGAGCTTGAAAATTTGGAGAGGATTGAATTTGGGCTTGCAAGGTCTCAAAATGCTCAACGTTCTCAAGTTGAAGTTGTTGAAGTTCAAGCTGAAGAGTGTTGATCCTATTGTTAAGAGAATCAAAGGCCTCTTGAAGATTGAAGTGGAAATGCTCGTGGGGTGAAGATGGTGTAGGAAGGTTTGCAAGAGCATCAGGCTGAGCACCATAAGTAGAAAGCTGAGCACCATAAGTTGCTTCCTGATCATTAGGAGCCTCTGGGGTGACATAAGCAGCTTGGGCCTTAGAAACCCATTGATCATTTACTAAAGCAAAACCCGTAAGCCTCAAGGACTTTGAATTGACCTCATCGGATATCTTCCAAAGTTTTTTTCTGATTCATCTAGAGTGTTGATCTTAAAATGGTTAAAAATGCGGGTCAAGATCATGCCATAAGGAAGAATCATACCATTATCTTTGTTGTCAATGATGTGCAAGATGGATTGAACGATAAGTTAGGTTAGATCAATTTTTCTTCCTACTAGGATGGAATCTATGAGGCAAATATCTATGAAGATGGGTTCATCTAAGCGACCACCTCGAGGTATGACATTGAACTTAAGGAACATAAAGAAAATTTGTGCTTCAAAAGTAAGATCAATAATTCTAGGTTTGGGTGAGAATCGATTGGGAAGACAGATTGTTTGTAAAGCATCTTGTGGATCAAAACTATCAAAGACAGGCTAGGTGTTGGAGACGAGCAATTTATAGCTATTCATAGGCAAATCAAAGAGCCTACTTAGCAAGGTTTAAGTTATAGTAAAGTCAATCCCTTTAAGACTACCATGAATCCCATGAACACTAGCATAGAAACCTCTAACCAATCTTCCATACCCGGTCTCTCTAATTTGGAAAAAAGATGTCTACCCCACCCGTTCCATCAAATATTCAAACCTAACACACTTTAGGTAAGCAAAATTATAGGATCTGCCCCAAATAATTATTCTTTTAGACATAATTTCTCTATATCTACACATAATAATCGGGTTTTCAAGAAAGGGTATATCAAACCTTGATTTAGATCGTTGTTCATGAGGTGGTTGTTCATCCTCTTCTAGCCTTGGAGCCTTGCCTCTTTTCCTAGGCCCTTTACCTCTTAGAGTCATAAAGAAACAAATGGAAGAGAAGGAGAAATAAACAAATCAAGGATTAGTGATGATTGGAGGCCAGAGATGATGATGAGAAGGTTAGAAATCAAGAAATTAGAGAAAATATTGAAGAGAAAAATGTAGAGGAAGGAAAGTGTCAGTTTTCGGATGAAGAGGAGAGGCTTTCAAGTGAGACGGAAGAAAAAAAAATGAGAGAAAATCGGTTCAAAACGGTTTAAAAATCACGAAATGTCGTGACAGCGGTAGGCCAAAATTTTGTTTTCAATAGGCCGATTTTGACAGAAAGTTTTCACTTTCTAGGTATACTGGCTAGACTTTTTATTCTACCGGCCTTTTTTTTAAACAGAAATAAAAGCAAAAAATAAAAATTATTTTTATCAAATAATCATGGAATTAATTTTGAAAACTTGAGTAAATAAACTAAGATAATTAATCAAACAATTTAAGATAATTCATTGAAATTAACCATACCAAGCTCTCTACGAATCGTACAAAAACGATCTTCACTTAAAGTCTTAGTAAATATATCCATTAATTGATTTTCAGTAAAAATAAATTCTAGTATTATGTCACTTTTTTGCATATGATCACAAAGAAAATGATGTCTAATATCAATATGCTTAGCACATGAATATAAAATAGAATTTTCGAACAAATTAATAGCACTAGTATTATAACATTTAATAGGCATATGTTCATAATTCATACCAAAATCCTTAAGTATTTGTTTCATCCATAAAATTTGCGCACTATAACTAGTCGCTAATATATATTTGACTTCGGTAGTAGAAAGAGAAACCGAATTTTGTTTCTTGCTAAACTAAGATATAAGTGCATAGCCTAGAAAGTGATAAGTGCCGCTTGTACTCTTGCGGTCATTTCTACAACCGGCAAAATCTGCATCCAAATACTAGTAATATTAAAGTGTGTGCTTTTGGGATACCATAATCCTAAGTTCATTTTGCCATGCAAATATTTCAATATTCTTTTAATAGTACCAAGATGTGCTTCCTTTGAACAAGCATTCTCAATTAAGCACTTGGAAGACTCAAAAATAACTTTATAGCCTTTATGACAAAATTGACTAATACTAAGTAAATTATGCATAAGACTATCAACAAGTAAGATATTTTCAATAATGGGTGAAGATGAGTTACCGATGTTGCCGATACCCATAATTTTGCCTTTTGGTATTGTCTCCAAATGTAACATACCCTGTATTTTTCTTCGTAAATGAGGAAAGCAAGGAGAGATCACCTGTCCTGTGTTTAGAATAAACCGCTATCCAAGAATCAAAGGTTTTGATTTTGCTTCATCTTTTGTACCTACAAAAAGAATCAAACTTTGACTTTTGGTACTCATACTAATTTGGATCCTTGAGGGTTAGTCTTAGATGCTTTAGGAACCCATGTTGCCTTTTATCTGAAGTACACACTCCTTTTAATAGAGCAAGAGAAATTAGTGTGACCATCTTGATTACAATAATTACAAGTATATTTAATGTCACTAGAGGAGGCTCTCACAAAGTGGTTTTTGAGATATTTTTGTTTGATAAATAGTTTGTATCCTACACCTCTTTTGTAAAAAGCACATCTTTGTCCACCAAGTATTAAATCAAAATATTCCTTTCCATTTATAAATTTGTGGACAATGTTGGTCAAATCCAAAATTTTTTCATTTAAAGATGTATTTTCAATTTTTAACCTTTCACATACCTCACAAGATAAATTTGCTTCTTTCATTTTAGCAAAATCATCAATTTCTTTTTACAAGCTAAGAATTTTCTTTTTAAGAGCATTATTTTTCATAATGAGTCTTTCATAGTTCTTATGCAAATCATTAAAATCATTTAATAATTCTTTATAAAATAAATCAATTTTATCACACTTATCATTAGAATCATTAAGAAGATCAATACTAGAGTTAAGAGAATTTACCTCATTTTCAATAGCCATGAAGCATATACTGGCAATTTCCTCTTGTATTTCTTCGTCGGATCCTTCTTCATCGCTATCATCTCAAGTAGTCTTTATAGCCTTATGTTTCATCTTTTTCCTCAATGGACACTCGTTCTTCATGTGTCCGGTCTTTTTGCATTCAAAGTAAGTGATAGGATCATCTCTTGCTTTCTTTTCTCTATAGTTATTACTCTTGTTATTGTTGTTGTTTTACTTCTTTGAAGAATTTTCTTTCTTGAATTTTAAGTACTTCTTGTACTTCTTGATGAGAAAGGTAATGTCATCAGTCTCACTATCGTCAAGCTCATCATTATCTTCTTCTTATTGAGTAGATGTTTTGAGAGCGATGGTTTTCTTTTTCTTCTCATTTTCATCTTTTTGATTGTGCTCTTTCATCATGATCTCATGAGTCATGAGTGATCCCATGAATTTTTCAAGTGGGAGCTTGGAAAGATCTCTTGCTTCTCTAATAGCCACCACCTTTCCTTGATAAGCTTTAGGTAGACTCCTAAGGATCTTGTTCACCAATTCGGTTGAATCATAAGTTCTACCAAGAGCATTGAGAGCATTAGTAATAGAAGTGAAGAGAGTAAATATTTGAGCAATTGTTTCATTACTGTTCATTTTAAACAACTCATATTGATGTACAAACATATTTATTTTCATTTCTTTCAATGAGTTAGTTCCTTGATGTGTAACTTCTAGCATTTTCCACATTTCAAAAGCATTAAAAGCTTTTTCTACACTATTATAAATACTTCTATCTAAACAAAAAATGAAATAATTTTTAGCTTTAGCATTTTCAGAAATCATGATTTTGTCTTTTTCATCAAAATCTTCATGTATTTTTGTAACCCAAGTATCACCTTCTCTTTTCTTAAGAATAATAGGACCATTCATAACAATATACCATAAATCATAATCCATAAATAAAAGATAATATTCCATTTTACTTTTTCAATAGTTAAAATCGGTTTCATTGAAGAATGGAGGTTTAGTAACAGAAAACCCCTTATTTTGAGAATTCATTGGATAAGCTTTCTCAAGACGGTTAAGTCAATAATTTTGAAAAAATTTGAGCACCAAACTCCGATACTAATTGTTATTCTAAGAATAGCTAACCTAAGAAGAGGATGAATTGGGTTTTAAAGACTTTTACAAACTTTTCGAATGAATCAACTAGAATATGCAAATAATAAATAAAACAAGTAAAAATAGCAAGTAAGCATATACAATTTCAAAGTACATAAATTAAAAAGATAGAGATAGAGAGATTACAAACATTATTTTTACGAAGTTTGACAAACACGACGGTTTGCCTACGTTCCCAACCCTCGGTAACTTGCTTTGAACTTTCCACTATCGGATCAAAGTTGTGGGCTTGATGACTCATATACAAATAACTGATTTATCCTTAGGCACACTCACGCTTTTATAATTGCTTTGACTTCGGCTCTATTACGCCTAACTTCTGATTGTTTTAAAAATCATAAAATATATTTTAAAAGTATACATTAAATTTTTCAAATCAAATAAACATTTTGAAAATAGTTTAAGAACTTTGGTTTGAAAAATCATTTTGTCAAAAATTTGAGTCCATAAGCGATCATAAGATGTGCATATATAAATTCTCATATAAAACTAAATACTTTTACCCATTTTTCTAACTAAGTCTTGTATCATTGATCTTGATGGTCTTCATACTATAAGCTCTTTTTTCTATATTCCATTTTGAATATCTATTGCGATTTGCCCATTAATTTTGCTATATATTTAAGTATATTATTAGTCT
Organism: Parasponia andersonii; assembly: GCA_002914805.1. Lineage (NCBI taxonomy): Eukaryota > Viridiplantae > Streptophyta > Magnoliopsida > Rosales > Cannabaceae > Trema > Trema andersonii. Next base: position 25,773 of record JXTB01000063.1, read on the forward strand.
TTAATCATATGTTTGTTAATGTAAAAACATGAGTATAAGATTGAAACCTAAAATGTCAACAATCTCCCTATTTTTGATCAACTTTGGTATTTAATACTTTTGATCATTAGAACCTGATATACAATCTTTTGATCAACTTTTTGCAAGTATTATTGTTTTGAATGAAAGAAAAGGTTTTTTGTGGTTTCAATATAATATTCAAAAGTATTACATAATGGAAATTTAACAAATACACATGACAAAATGAGAATATTTTTTTCTATTTTTATTAAGAAAAATGATACAATATTAATATGAAAGTGAAGGCATGAAGCCTTATATAAAATATAACATCTTATCAACCTAATATCCCATTATACCTTATTTTTGATAATTGCAGCCCAGTACATATTATCCCTGACAAAATATTCTTATCTATATATAATATATTATTTAACTATGAGCTGGATAAACTAGTTGTGAAATCCCATTAAATCTAACACTCCCCATTAAGTTACTAAAAAGATATTTTCCATTCCCATCTTACTAACTATGAACTGGAACGTCGTTCTACTTAGTCCCTTTGTTAGCACATTAGCCAACAATGTTTTAGGCTTCTGATGATGAAATGAGGGTCACGCTAGTGTCGGTCCTCTCTTATATGGACTTTAACAGCAATTCCATTAGAACCAACATTAAAGGCTTCCTAAATGCTTTCTCGGCAATTTCCAATCGCTGAGAAAAGCTAGTCAGCCTATTTAACGGCAGTCATCTTTAAACAATCGCTAAAATTCGGCTGTTAAAAACATATTTTTTTTTACTGAATATATCAACTTTCTATCTTATTTATAAAAATAATATTTTTCTAAACTTGGCCCAAGGTCCATTAGTAGTTATACTAGCCTAGTACTATATGACTTACAAAAATAACATTTTGTTTTCTTTCGAAAATTCTTAGAATTTGGGTCTCAATTCCACACACTTCAATTATTCCTTCTTATAGCTTAATTCACCTAACCCCCACATAAAGTTTCACAGTCATAACTTATACTCTCCAAAAATAATTTCGTAAACATCATAATTTATATTTCTAACATATTCATACCAAGCCTACTTCAGAAACTTACAATAATACCAATTTATCCAAAAGTAATTATAATAATGACACGATTAATTTGGAAAATTGCCAACAATTGGAATATCCCTTACCGAAGCCGTTTGTCCTCGTAAAACCATCGGATGCCAGGCTATGATAGTTTTTGATTAGAGGAGGGGTAACAATGGAGGTCGACCATGAGCAAAGAAGAAAAAAAGCAGAAGAAGAAAAGAAAGAAAAATGGTGGGGAATATCAGGTGAGAGAGAAAGAGGAAAGAAAGAAATAGAAAAGAAAAAGAGAAAGAAGACAAAAAAAAAAAGAAAAAAAGAAAATGAGTTGTTCGGAGAAAAAGAAAAAGAAAAAGAAAGAAAGTGAAATGTTTCAATAAAACAAATTGTGGGTCTCACTGTTTATATAAAAATATTATATTATATTTAATTAATTTTTCTAAGGTGAAAATTACTAAAATACTAGTATTTTAAAATTTGAGTTTTTACCTTATGAATATAATTGAATTTTAAGAAATATCCCTTCCTAACAAAGCGCTTGTTCGTGATTTTGGATCTCTACTCCCTGCGCTCTTTCTGTTCCGCACATCTTATCTTCTTCCCTTGATCTAAACATGGCGGATCCTTCACGTTCGCCGACGCCGGATTTCTACAGCATTTTGGGAATAAGTACAACTAGCTCATCCATTAAAGAAATCTGCAAGGCGTACAAATCCCTTGTCACCAAATTGAATCCTGATAAGAATACTAATCCTTCAAACCAAAAACAAGGAGAAGACAAATTCACCACCGCCAGTGAATCCCACGACAAGGTGCGTACGTAATAAGAAATAATCTGCATGCATGCCAACAAAATGTTTCATGCAAACTGCGTACCCAGAAATTACCTATCGAATAGGGTAACAATCAGATCCAGCTAATTTCATCGCCATAATTAATTTCAAAGACAATGATCATTGCATATGCCCCACATTAAATACATAATTTTCGTTTCAAAACAAAAATATTTTGAACCGAACCGTGACAGCCCCACATTTCAATATCATTGTTTTCAAATCGTGAACCAATTAATGGAGCCTAACTTTTTTCGACAGTTTTGAATTTTAATTTTTAGTTTTTTTTTTTTTCCTCTCTATTTTTCATATTCCTCTTATAATTATTTAAGATTGTTTTATTCTGTTTTTTCAGAGTATCAATGGAAAAAGTTTTGAGGATCATGAACCTCTAACCATAAGTGAACCTACCACGGTTGGTTTTGATAATGGGAAGAGCATGGAGGATGGTTACTATTATTCAATTTTGTCGAGGAATAAGAGTAGTAGAAGAAGTAAGACGCCAACTCCAAGAACATCCTTGTCAAGAAGTGTAAGCAGAAGGAGCAAAACTCCGAACTTGTCAAGGAACACGAGCCAAAGGAGTAGCTCGGAGGACTTGGATTATCAATTCTCCAATATTTTATCAAGAAGTGGGAGCAGAAGGAGCACCTCCGAAACCCACATCAACATGGCGGCTGGGACCGGCCTATCTAGAAACACGAGTAGGCGGAGCACCACGCCAATTGTCTTCTCCCAATCGACGGCTTGGAAGAAACCTCCGCCCGTTGAGAAGAAGCTCGAGTGCACGCTCGAGGAGTTACTCGAAGGCTGCCTGAAAAAGATCAAGATTACAAGAAACGTCATTGCGGAAACTGGGTTTGTTACTCTTCTCTATTCGCTTTTTAACCACTTTAAGTTTGTTTTCTCTAGCTGAGGAATATCTTTGTTGTTTAGTATGGGGGACTCTTATTGGTTTCATGATTTCAATAATTAGGTAGTGAAACATGTTATTATCATTCAATTTACGACCAAAATATTAATGAAAGATAGGAACATGAAATCAATTATGTAGATGCTCAAAAGCTTGAGATATGCTTAATATGTTTATTAGGAAAGAAATTCAAAATACACATCTGGAAACTTAAATATTGCTAGTTATAGAGAGAAGCGTCAATTGAAATTAACTAAATATTTTTTATTTTTTTCAAATAATGGTTTGATGAATTGTTTTATGTTGTAGTATCAATAGCTAGCATTATTTCAAGACGACTACCAATTATCAAGTTTTGTTGATAATTTGTGGCGAAATTTACAGGATAATCGTCCAAGAAGAGGAGACATTATGGATAAATGTGAAGCCCGGATGGAAAAAAGGAACAAAGATCACATTTGAAGGTAAGGGAGATGAGAAACCAGGCTTCCTCCCGGCCGATATAATCTTGTCGATAGGGGAAAGAAGGCACCCTTTGTATGAAAGAGAAGGTGAATATGACTTGGAATTGGTCGTTGAGATCCCTCTTGTGAATGCACTAACAGGTTGTTCAATCCCAATCCCCCTACTGGGAGGAGACACGATGACTCTGTCGTTTGATGATATCATACACCCTGGCTATGAAAAGGTTATTAGAGGACAAGGCATGCCAAACCCTAAACAACATGCCAGGAGAGGCGACCTCCGGATTAAATTTCTTGTCGAGTTTCCAACTGAACTCAGCGATGAACAGCGAGCAGAAGCTGTTGGTTTTCTGCAAGATTGTTATTGATAATCCCATTTGATCTTAGTGTTGTTTCTTTCTGGTTTGGTTGTGTATGTAAAACATATATAGGTACAGTAGAAAAGAAAGAATTTTCATTTTTGGAGGTTTCTATAGTTATACCCACTTATAATATACGTTGTTTAAGTATAGATCATATCGGAATATCATAATCAAACAATATACAAATTGACACAAGTTGAACAAAAATTCTATAGTTAGTTACATACCTAATTCTTAAGAGTATATAATGTTAATCTTCATATCATATAATCATAAAAAAATATATATATATATATATATATATATATATAAATTGATAGACGTCAATAAGAATATGACATCTAAAAAAGATTCATTATTTACTTACAGGATACATTTTTCGAAACTGTTACTTAATATCTCTATTCTTGAATTGTAATCTGATCATGTAGACAGTTTGTATGTGCAGTCCGATGGTTATTCATCTATCAACAATGTGATTTAGATGATGTGCTCGTATCGGTAAGTGAAAAACTGCGCATAAGAAGAGTTAAGAAGGTGTTTGTGTGATCTTATGTGGTGTTGACGAATTTGACCTCAATTTGTTCCGAAAAACTGCTATAAAGTAGGTATCGCAAATGACTTCCCCTATGAAACTAAAATTATATACAAGAGATTTGATTTAGACACTTAACCTCAATTAGCACCACCTGAACCGAGTGACAATAGAAATTATCATTACTTAGGTCAAGTTGATTATCGTGGAGACTTGGACCAGTAATCATAACAAGTGAAGCAAGAGCATTGGCACCTTTTTAAATTAAAAACATAGATATCGACCACAATTCTTCGAATGAAATTTTTATTTAAAGTTAAAGCAACTCATGATATGTTCACCTTTACAAATGGAATGCATAATATTGAAAAGTAAAACGGTAAAACCCCTCACAAATTTCAATTTAGGATACGAATTTAACATATTTTAGCGAGAATAAGTTTGCTTTCAGATATTTCATTTCATATTAGCTGAATCTAGACTGAAAACCAAATAACCAAATAAGGATAATCCCAAGCCAAACACCTTTGTCTGATAGCTAACTAGCCAACCAAATATTTTAGGAGTTAATCTATACCATCTGCATAAAAAAACTATACATGTCTCATTCAAACTAAAGATCTGATTAGTATTTCGCACTTATATTTTGAACTCGTTACAGTGACCTCAAACACTCAAATGTATTCACATCAGTAAAGAACTAAGCAGATAAATAAGTTTGGGGTTATGTCTATAACATAGATTATTCTAAAATAAGGTTCAAGAACTTGAGCTGCTCGATAATGGTTGTTGCCTAGCAAGATAAGGAACCTCTACCAATGTCCCAGTAACAGTCTCTCCTACAATTACAGTGTTTCCTTTTGAAGCAGCTCGTTTCTTAATGTAGCCTAGGCCAACATACTGAGATCCATTTCCACTAGGTACACAACTTGTCAGCTTACCCACCTGCACAAATACTATTTATTGTAATACCACCAGAAAATAACTGTCTTTTTGTTAATCATTCTGTCATTTAAATTAGTTTCTAAATGAAAAAATGGAATTCTGCTAAAAAACTTAGAATGAACGATTAGGAGCATGAAAATAAACAATCTTTTATACTTTCTATAACCGAACAATTGCGGTTCCAGAAGATATTGACAACCCAAAAAAATTGCTTACCTTTTTCCCATCAACTATAACAGGGCTGCCAGGCTCTGCCGCTGACGAAAGAGAAATTCCCCATAGTCTCTGCTTGATGCCATCGTACGTTATAAGTCTAGATATAGTCTCTTGTCCCTTGTAACACCCTGTAAAGTTTAGGATTAGAGATGGGATGCTGCTAGACATATCCATATATACACATATATTCATATACATATATGTATTATCAGAGATATTATATAGCAAGAACATAGCCACCTTTGTTAAGAGAGATTGAATTCCACAGACCAGCCTCCAGGACATTAAATTCATTAGTGAGCTCTCTGTGAGGAGCAGGCCTTCCTGAAAAGATTAAGCTAGGCTGGTGGTTAGTGAAATCACAGAGCAGGAAACTTTCCAAAGCAAAAAATATGAACAGTAACCAAGTATTTCTATAAAGTTCTTTCTATATTAATATTTCTGAGTGGTTCTCTGATTTCCCACTTATGCTTTACTCGGGTTCTGGAATGGAAAAGGTCCATTCCATAGATAAAGCAGCCCGACTCAAAATTGGAGTCAAATGCTTCGACTCAGTTTGGCAAGATGCAGTCCATGACCACAGGACGCAGTGCTCTCAGACATTATATTCTCTCCATAGTTTGTAATTGTATCATAAAGAAGCCTGACTTAAAATTGGAAGATTAATACTTGCACTGCTTGAGGATCAAGCTAACCACAGGATGACGCTCTCACAAAGATACAGACTGCTAGATTTTGAAGAGATACAACTACATGTGCATCATCACTTCCACTTTCAAATTTTGTTTTTTCGATAAGAAACAAAAATTTATTAAATTAACTTGAAAAGAAAGTACATCTATGAGATCAGATATCCCAAATATAAAACAAGTTCAGACAATTAAACAAGAACATCCGAATCTCTAACCAATTCAGAAACATCAAAAGAATTTCACCATCACTCTTAAGCCACAAAGCTACCCAAAATTTAATCCTATCTAACAGTTCTCGTTCTAAAGACACAACATCCTCAAAAATCCTTCTCTCTCGCCCCATGTAGCCCATAAAATTGCCATCATCGCCAAAGTCCAGATCTTCTTTTTCTTTTTGCAACAAAAGAAAGTCTGGCTGTTGAATCAACATTTCTGCACAACCTCGTGGGAACACCCATCCCAGTTTAAACTCCTTTAACAGCTTACCCCACAGCATGGAAGCGAAACCATAGTGACTGAACACATTTTCCTGGTTTTGTCTAACCATCACACATCATGTTGGGGATAGACTTTGGTAAGGTCTTCTTCTTTGTAACATATCACTTGTGTTCAATTTTCCAAGCACCAGCAGCCATATAAACATCCTTATTTTTTGAGGGACAGCAGTTTTCCATATTAACTTAGAAAACTAAAAGAATAATTCTATGTAAACGAAAACTAAAAGAATAACTTCTATGTAAACTGTCAAAGAATAATTTTTTGAGGGACAGCAATTCCATTTTAAATTAATTTCTATGTAAATGAAAACTAATAGAATAATTCTTCTCCTCCAGTACAACTGTTAGGGAATCATAAACAATAAATAGTCGACAAAAGGAAACTGATGTAACAAAATATAAGTAAACATACAAATTTGTACATGGATGTAGTGAGCAGGCAGCAGATAAAAAAAGGTAATCAAGTAAGGCAATAGCTAAATAACTATCATATTTTAGCAAAAATGGAAAGTCACTATCTACCACCTTGAAGAACTCAAGTAAGGCAATAGCTAAATAACTATCATATTTTAGCAAAAATGGAAAGTCACTATCTACCACCTTGAAGAACTCGCAGTTTTTCCCAAGCATTAGAGCCCATAGGGATAGCACCTTGGGAAAGAATAGTCTCCCAGACCGTCTTAGCAGCTGCTGGTGACATCAACAGTGAAAATCCTTCTTCAGAAATGATATTCCCAACCCCCACAGTAATGGGCATCCCATTAACCTGTAAAGTAAAAAGACATCTAAATCGTTAACGTTACAGTTCGAGTCGCAAAAGTATATCAATAATATTAAATTGCCCAATGCAAGTCTCTTGAAATCCTAGCAACTTACACCAAAATGTCGGTGTGTTCCATATGGTTTTCCAGCAAGATCGCCAAGATTCAATTCTTCCATTAGCTGTTTCAATCCACAATCAAAATCATCAAAATATGGAAGTCATAATGGTTGAATACTGGAATACTGTCTAATATATGAAAACCCACGACAGCCACTTACTTGGTTGCTTTTAGGTCCCACCAACACAAAGAAGCAAGTTTGCTTCGTGATTTCTTGGATCTCTACCTTATCAGCAAAAAATATGTATCTGCAAAACATATATACATATGCATAAGATTAAAAAGTGTCGTTTTTGAGGGAGAAAATTTGTTTTTTCGTATTATGAATTCAGGAGATAGCCTGAATATAAATAGGGTACAATCAAACCAAATAACCAGCAACCAGAAAAGAAAAGAATCAAAATAATATCCCTAATTTTTAGGATTAGAAAGATAAAACCTAATCTACCAAATCATAAAAATAAAAAATGAATAAAGACTAGAATTGGATTGAGAGAAGACTCAATCAGCTGATTAAATGATAATAATCAGCTGCTAAATTAACAGCTGTCTCAATAAAAAAAACGGATTTTCCATACTCCCCCTCAAGCTGGATTGTAGATATTAATCATATCCAGGTTAGATCTGATTTCTTCAAACACAATTTTTGAAAGAGTTTTTCGTAAAGATGTCTGCTGTCTGAAAAGTAGTAGGAATATGCACAAGAGAAATTGTTCCATCTTCAATTTTCTCTTTGATAAAGTGTCTGTCTATTTCCACATGCTTGGTACGATCATAATGTACTGGATTCTTAGCAATACTAATTGCAGCTTGATTGTCACAGAACATCTTCATAGAATTCTTCAAAGGAATTCTTAGTTCGTTAAGAATTCTTTTTAGCCAAACTCCTTCGCAAACTCCATGTGCCATTGCCCTGAATTCTGCCTCTGCACTGCTCCTAACCACAACTGATTGCTTCTTGCTATGCCAAGTAACTAGATTTCCCTATACATAGGTGCAGTATCCGGATGTGGACATTAGATCTATTGCAAAACCTACCCAATCTGCATCAGTAAAGACTTCAATTTCTCTCTTCTGTGACTTTTTGAAAAAGAGACCATTCCCAGGAGTCATTTTGAGATATCTCAGAATTCGAAATACTGCCTCCATGTGTTCTTCAGTAGGAATGTTCATAAACTAACTGACTACACTGACAAGGAATCCAATATCTGGTCTTGTGTGGGAGAGATAGACGAGTTTTCCTACAAGTCTTTGATATCTTCCCTTGTCAACAGGAGCACTATCTTCTGAAGTTCCCAATTTCCTGGTGTAGTCCATCGGGGTGTCAGCGGGCTTACAACCAAGCATTCTTGTCTCTTCCAACAAATCTAGAATGTACTTTCGTTGAGAGACTGCAATCCCTTTCTTTGATCTAGCCATTTCCATTCCTAGAAAATACTTGAGATTCCCAAGGTCCTTAATTTCGAATTCCTTAACAAGGATCTGTTTAAGATTGCAAATCTCTTCCTCATAGTCTCCGGTTAGGATAATGTCATCTACGTACACTATTATGATAGCAATTTTTCCACCAGCTGAGTGTTTCACAAATAATGTATGATCAGACTGACATTGAGTGTAACCCACCTTCTTCATAGTTCTTGAGAAACGATCAAACCATGCACGAGGGGATTGTTTGAGACCGTAGAGAGACTTTTTTAGTTTACAGACTTTGTTGATGTTGGCTTTGGATTCAAGACCTAAAGGAATCTCCATGTAAACCTCCTCTTCAAGATCACCATTCATGAAGACCCCAGTTAAGGTTGACAGCTATAGAAAGTAACACACGGATTGTGTTTAACTTAGCAACTGGTGCAAAAGTTTCCTGATAGTCAATGCTATAGGATTGAGTAAAACCTTTAGACACCAGACGAACTTTAAATCTGTCAACACTTTCATCGGCTTTGAACTAAATTGAGAATATCCATTTACACCCCACTGGATTCTTTCCTTCTGGTAGATCAACAATGTTCCAGGTCCCATTTTTCTCCAAAGCTTGGACTTTTTTTCCACAGCATCTTTCCATTCAAGGATTTTTAGAGCTTCTTGAATGGTATTTGGGACTTTAATATCTGAAAGACTACTAATAAAGGTTTGATAACTTGGTGATAGATTCTTATAGGAAATATAATTGTAAATGGGGTGATTTGTGCAACATCTAACTCCTTTTCTTTTTGCAATGGGTAAATCAAGATCATCCAACTCACTAGAAATAGGTTCAGTGTTACCTGAGTTTATCTCCTTGGAATCTGGATTCGGCTCAAACTCAATAACAGGACTTGGATGAGTTCCTTGCTCTACATCTTCATAAGTTTTCTTCTTTCTTCTTGAGTAGACAATGAACTCGTTGTTGGTAGTAGCTTGCAAAGGATTGTGTGTTTTGGATGAACTTTTTAGAGGAGTTAAAATAGGTGATGAAATGGGTGATTGGCTGGACGAAGGGGATGAAATGAGAGGTGATTGACTGGTGGAAGATGAGCTTATACTAGGAACACTAGGAAACATCTCAGACTCATTTTCTATTTCCCAGAACTGATATTCCTCAATTCTATTCTCCCCCTGAATATCGGTCTTAGGGTAATAAGGCTGATCTTCAAAAAATGTTACATCCATGGAATTGTGGAATTTCTTTGTGATAGGTGAGTAACATTTATACCCTTTTTGGTTTGATGAGTACCCTAGAAATATGCATTTTATTGCCCTCGGATCAAGTTTGCTTCTATTTTGTCGAGGAACATGGGCAAATGCAGAACAACCGAATATTTTTGGTGGAATAGTAGAGATAAGATGAGTCTTAGGATAAGTTTTGAGTAATACTTGGCATGGAGTCTGAAATTTTAAGACTCGGGAAGGCATACTATTTATGAGATATGTGGCTATAAGGATGCTTCCCCCCAATAATTCTTAGGGCCATTGCTAGTGAATATTAGAGCTCTAGCAACTTCTAACAAGTGTATTTTTTCTTTCAACTATCCCATTTTGCTGAGGAGTATCTGTACAAGAACTTTGATGGACAATACCTCGTTGTAAAAGAAAATCCCCTAGGATAGAATTGAAATAATCTTTGGCATTATCAATTTTCAACACTTGTATTTTAACCTGAAATTGGGTATGAATCATGTTGTAAAGAGCTTTGAATATTTGAGCAACTTCAGATTTTTCTTTAATTAGGAATATCCAAGAAACTCTAGGGTGATCATCAACAAATGAAACAAACCATCTAGCACCCGAAACATTTTTTATTTTTGTAGGTCCCCATACATCACTATGAATCATGGAAAAAGGGAATGATGATTTATATGGCTGCATAGAATAAGAACTGCGAACATGTTTTGATAATTGACACAAATGACTCATGGTTTTTATTAAATAGAGAAGGAAAGAGCTTCTTTAGATACATAAAATTTGGGTGACCAAGACGATAGTGTCATATCATATCATCACTATTTTTATTAGAACTAGAAAGGGTACAGGACCGTTTTTCACAAGCTACTGGTGGAGGTTGTCCTTCAACTCGATCATTCTTGAGGATATAGAGCCCAGAACTCATCTCAGCACTGCCAATCGTCGTCCCCGAATCCAAATCCTGAAAGACACAATGGGTACTGAAAAATTGAGTGACACAATTTGTCTTTAGTAAGCTTACTAATTGACAATAAGTTACAATCAAGATTAGGCACCAAAAACACAAATTCAAGAGTTAAATTTTCAGAAATCACCACTGAACCAATTCCTGCTACTTTTGACAATGTCCCATCAGCAATACACACTGTCAAGTTTCCAGTATAGGGACTATATTGTTTAAAAACAGCGATATCCCCTGTCATATAGTCTGAAGCCCCTAAGTCCACTATCCATGGACTTTTCTCCTTTTTTACTTGCAAGGCAGAGAGAAAATTACCTTTCTGAGCAATAGAACCAGTACAATTACATAAGTACTTGAGTTGGATTGTTGCTGGGTGATGGATTGCGGCTGGTTTATTAATTTTTGTAGCAGCTCCCATTGTTCTCGGCTGAAAAGTGCTAAGTTTGGTGTTGCTGGAGTGTCTTCGGTGGTCACGTGATTCCCTCGGGTCTCTCTTTCATGAGCTGGTTTCTAATCAGCAGGTTTACCATGAATTTTCCAGCACGTTTCTTTGGTATGTCCTGGTCGTCGACAATGATCACACCAAGATCTCCCTTTGCGAGTTTTGTCTGAAAAATTTCGGGATGATCCACGAGCTGCTAAGGCAGAACTTTCAGCTGCTGCAGGTTGGTTGGTTGAGGACCCAAGCATAACCTTTTTCCTGCTCTCTTCATGATGAACTTCAGAAACTACTTCTCGGATTTAGGCAATGTTTTCATACCCAAAATCCTTCCACGCACTTCATCCAAGTTTTTATTTAGACCCAATAAAAACTTATAGATTCGCTTTTTCTCAACAATCTTTTTATATTTTTCTGCATCTCCTGGGCAATCCCATTCGGTTGTTTCGAATATGTCCAACTGCCGCTAGTGACGAGATAGAATGTTGTAATATTGGGTAACAAGAAGATCATCTTGGCGAAGAATCCCTTCAATCTCAAACGACTCTGCTGTATTTTTTTCATCTGAATAAGTCAGCTTTGCGGCTTCCCAGATTGCTTGGGCAGTTTCATACAGCATGAAATCACTTCTAATATCATTCTCCATTGAATTGATTAGCCATGACCATATTGTTTTCAACCTTCCATATTTTGTATTTTGGGTCACCTTTCGCTGGTTTGGAGATTTCTCCGGTAAGATAATCATCTTTATCTCTTCCGCATACGAATATCATGACAGAATGAGACCACTGAATGTAATTTTGCCCATTCAGTTTGTGTCCTGTGATAAGAACGACTGAAGCTGCACTTTTGGATCCTCCATTGTTGCTGGAAACTGGAGACTCTCATGCAGAAGTGATTTCAAATGAAGAATCCTTCTCTGTTGCCATCCCATATTTAGTCATTTAGATCGAAATCATATTTAGTCATTTAGATCGAAATGGATCAGTTTCAGCTCTGATACCATGTCGTTTTTGAGAGAGAAAACTTGTTTTTTCTTAATATGAATTCAGGAGATAGCCTGAATATAAATAGGGGACAATCAGACCAAATGACCAGCAACCAGAAAAGAAAAGAATCAAAATAATATACCTGATTTTTAGGAATAGAAAGACAAAACCTAATCTACCAAATCATAAAAATAAAAATTGAATAAGGATTAGAATTGGATTGAGATAAGACTTAATCAGCTGATTAAATGATCAGCTGCTAAATTAACAACTGTCTCAATAAAAAAAACGGATTTTCCACAAAAAGAGTCTAAAATTTGCTGCACATTCCACCCATGATATTAATATCAACAAAAGCGTAAGATATTTTAATAGGCACTAGCTACTTATTGCACAGAAGCTTTTGCTTGGTCTTCTACAACCAAGAAGTCCAATGTTTTTTTGTAATCAATTGCGATTAATATAAAATTGCAAAAGAAATAACATGTATCCAGCAAACGTTTAAAAATCAATTGTTATAATAGAGCTAAGATTTCATTGCACTATTCAATGCTAGAAATCCATTGGGTTGTTGAAGTGAACTTTTGTATTTTCTTCCAGATAAATATTTCTCTGCACGAAAGTTCATTTTTGGAGTTCTTTATGGGTCCGATTAACCATCGAATTTAAAGATTTTTTTCCCTTCTTTATGATTTTTATTTTTTTACTTTAGTTTTCATAAAGTACTTGATGATTATTGTGACATAGCAAAACCGAGTTAAAGTCTCTTTTTTGACTTGTAGGTTTTGGCAAACTCTATTTCCCCTTTCTGTAATTATTTAATTTTTATAAGTTTCATAATACTTCCTCTTTTGTTGTTGCAAAAATGAAATAGCCATTAGAGGTAACGGTGGAAACCACCACATTTTCATTGTTTGAGAGAGATCTAGTAAATGCCTTCCCCAAAAAACAAGCAGAAACTTTTGATAATTTTCTTTTACTATTTATTATCTGCAACAAGAAAAAAAGAATGAAAAAAAAAAATCAACTAAGAGACAAAGAGAGGTTCAGGGGAAATGGAGGAACTAAGGAAAGAGAGAGGTAAGCTTGCTGCATGGCCAAGTATAAGACATAATTGTAGAACTTATGACTATGCAAAAGTGAGTCATGAAAAAAATCCTGAAAACTGATAAAGTGAAACTTGTCGTTATTTAGTAAATTTTCACTTTTTCATTTATCAAAATAAGATAAAATGTCCTGGGAAATTTATTCCTCACAATTTAATAGCAATTTTAGTCACATTAACACATAATTTGTGGACAGTCACAAGTATCGAAAGATAAAAAAATCACCTAACATGCAAACCTACAAGAACAAGATGCACCTACTTTTTCAGCATTTCGGTAATGCTCCCACAAGTCTCGGGTGAAACCACTAAAGTCACAGCATTTTTCTGTGAATAAAACATAGTAGTTTATTAATGTTGGAAACTGTGAAAATGATAGTAAGTAAAAGAAAAACAGAATACAGGAATACAGAAGATAACCATGAAGAAAAGGTTTACCATGATCCATGCATGAGCAATATCTATTGTCCGAGCAGTTGGTGTAACAAAAACAGTGTCACATCCCTATGGATTTCAATTAGAAATCCTATTACTTAAGCCTGTGTGGTTGCATATATATAAGAACAAAATTGAAGTGCAAATTTGTCTCAACTCTATAAAAGCAATCAGTAATAATACATCCCATCAGATACCTGTCCCTCATGAAGGCATTCAAAATTTGCAGTGCTTTGGTTGTGAAGAAACTGGATACGTTCTTCTCCACTGACTGCATATCAGTTGGTCCATTACATAAAAAAAATATTAAACATCTAAATATACTGCCAGTAAATTCAGAGTAATTTCAAATTGTCAATTTGATTGGAATGTCTTATAAATGGAAAGTATCCTCAATAATTAAACCCAATGGTTGCTTATGGTCTTACGTTTTAATGAAGACATAGATATGAAATCATTCAACCTACAAAGTTGTGCAAATAAACTGATTCAGAACAAGGGAATCTGCTGTAGTAACTAATGACATAAGTACTTAGTAAGCACCAAAAGGTGGCTAAAGAAAACATCTTTGCCTTTTAATATAAACACATCTTTAAAATTGTTTTGGCAAAGCATTTAAGAAACATTTCTTTTCCAATGATCTAAGGTTGATTTGGTATGCCACCATCCAAGGGTAAATAGATCAAGTATCTATGCGGAGTTTATACTCTAATCTAATGGAATTCTCTGAGTTTAATAGCTTTGATATCGAAACATGGAAATTTTCAAGCAAAAGAAAAAAAAAAAAAAAGATCGTTAGTTATTACGCAAGTCGACTTTCCGGCCATTTTTTAACATCCCAAGTAAGATTGTAGGCATAAAATGGAAAATATGAGTATGGCTATAGTACCTCTTATTCTGCCAAAATGTGAAAGGTCGACCACCTAAGCCATGAAGATGCAAAGATATTAATGCAACAAATAAGTGCCAGGATGGCTATTACATTAAATCACATAAGTGCTATGTACTCAACAAAATCAATAAGTTAAGAACATTCAACTAATGAAACTATACATCAACAATTAACTCAAAGTCTGCTTATGGTCCTATAAAACTCGTGATTTACGAGCAGGCAGTGAGGGAACAAAGTAATTGGATTTGGAGCCATAAACATACATACCCCATTCCAAAATTGGAATAAGTTTATGTATTTAAAATTGCATTCTAACCTTAATAATTTAAATTTATAGACAATTTCTCACCTCATACACAATTACACAGATTGATGTGTCGAAGCTAGCAATTGAGGGGGGGGGGAAGCGCACGCAGAAATTGATAGTATTGTTAACCTGATTTTCTTATTGAAAATTGTTCGAGCTTTGCCACACACAGATATGTCTGCAGTTGTATTTATATACACGGAATTACACGACTCTCAATAAACTAGATGATCTCTTTTTTCATGGAAGGACAGAACTTTATGATTTAAAATCAACAGAAGACGCTACCAGACAAATTCACGGTTTCTCTAAAGAAATTTCAGAGAAATTTACAATAAGTATTCTGATTATCAACAATGACATAGACACGAAAAAAACCAAGAAAGTTATACCAAACAAAACTCTAGTATTGCACGGGAAATTAACCAAAATCATGTACCACTTCCTCATTCTATACTCTTAGAATTTATGAGAGTTAAGAATTTGTACAGAGATTCTATACTCAATGCATGGCATCAATAAGTAAGCATAAGATAAAACAACAAAAGAGCCAGCTTCCTCACAACTCACAAGAAGATCAATTTGGGTAAAATAAATCATAAAGAAAAAATTTAAATACCCACCGCAACTCCACTGTCGATCGCATCCAATGCTTCATCGTCGTTATCAAATGTCTCAATGATTCCATCATCCGATACCTTTGCCCCAGCAGCTTCCATGGTGTCCTATCCAAGTTAAAATTATACTCCATAATTCAATTTTCTCGGGTTTTCTAGAGAAACAAACAAGACCCAGATGGGATATGAAGAGAGAGAGAGAGAGAGAGATAACAAGAAGGTCGTGATCAATAGGGGGAGGGGAGAGGTCAGAGGGCAAGGCAGCTAAGTTGGTAGAGCTCGTCGTCTTCTGGGCAAAGAAGGTCCAGGTGCTCTTCTTGTTCCGCAAAATGGAAGATGAACCGTTTCGGTGGCGATGAGAGAAGGAACGCCATGGCCATGGATGAAGAAGCTCAAGCTCAAGATGAGGAAAAGTAACGGCAGCAGCAGCAACAATTGTCATTCTGGACTTTGGGGTTAAGATTTGGGATGGTCCTCACTCACTCTGCTTTTGAATTCTGATTAATGACTTTATTGGTAACTTTAGCCAGTTTGGTATTGCTTTGGTTCTTAAAACATCACTTTTATATGCCGGATGAAAGATCAGCGGTAGTGTAAACAACGCAAGTGTCTAGTGCTAAATTAAAAAAAAAGCAGTCTTTTTAGTATTTGGTAAACTTTATAATTAGATTGTTGTATAAATATAGAGTGGTTTTATTTAACTTACATACGTAAAGATATATATATATGCATTTTTTTTCTAATAAATATAATTATTGGTACAGTTTTTAGCAACTGACTGGTGTCTTTACTTCTCCTGCCTCAATGATACTTAGGTCATCAGATATTTCTTATTTTGAATTGATCAGTAAAAACAAGATTCTCTTTTATATTTTCTGTGTATTTCCTATTGGAGAAATGTGTGATATTTTTATCCTAGGGACTAGGAACCTAGCGGCCCTTAGTCTCAAGATCAAGTACATTTTTTTCATCATGACTTGCTTCGGAAATCACAAGTGATGGTTATCATAATTTCTCTTGAGTTGACGTGATCTGCTTTCCGCCACTCCCTCTGGCATGAGCCTGGCAGGATCAAATACTTTTTTTCATCATGATTTGCTCCGAAAATCATAAGTGATGGTTATCGTAATTTCTCCTGAGTTGACGTGACCTGCTTTCCGCCACTCCCTCCAGCATGAGTCTGGCAGGATCAAGTACTTTTTTTCATCATGATTTGCTCCGGAAATTACAAGTGATGGTTATCGTAATTTCTCCTGAATTGACGTGACCTGCTTTTCACCACTCCCTCCGGCATGAGCCTGGTAGGGGTGAGACTTCAATAGCCCGCCGTTCTGTCAAGGTGATTCACCCAACGTGCACACCTACTAAGGGCAGCATTAAATACTCTGTCTGGATCTAGAACCGAGTGCTACCTATAGAGATAATCTGGCGGAAGACCTTTGAGGCTTCTAACCCCTCAGTTTTCAAGGTGAGGTCTGAGGTCAGTTGAACCCATTTAGTGTCTGAAGTGGATTCGGCTCTTATCTACATCAATTAGCGGGTCTGCTCCGTATCGTCTGCAACTCACGTAACTTTTAAATGGCATCCTAGGACATGTGCCAAGGAGTTGTTCCCTGCCACCTGTCTAGCCATTCAATAATCCACGTGACGTACAATTCAGAAGTGGGCCCACAACTGCCCCTATTTCTCTTTTTGATGGATTCGCAGCCATCAAATGGGGAATTCACGTTCTCGACCCACCAATATGAAGGATAAATGTGGCTTACACCCATAATTACTTGCTAGTTACCGATATTGGTGCTGCTAACCTGTGCCACGATTTTTCAAACTTTTGAAGCTTTTAATATTTCTAATTCCCTCGCACTACCCTTCTACAGGAAATCTCTTTAGCTCCCCCTCTATAAAAGTTGTACACTTTACAAAAATCTTTGAGTGTACACGTCTTGAGCCATTATGCGCCTCTATTTCTAAGGTTTTGAAAATTTTCTTTCTCAAAATTCCTTTCGCCACTTACGTGCGTCCGTAGCAATGGTCCCAAATCAAAGCTAGAAGCTCCGCACTATCCTGGATTCTGAGTTCGACTCATTGAGGAATCAGCTTTGCTTCCCTAGTAGGGTCACCTTATAAAAGGTTGAGGGCCTAGCTAACTGGTACCCATGTCCTTCTACTCCCGAAGGCTCCATCATCCTGGGGAGGAAGTACCTCGAGTGGCTGTTGTTCTCTCTTCCTCCCCTCATTCATCAATCTTTCTATCTAATAGGAATTCACCCGATGTAGCTAAACGTGAATAGGATCATGATCTTGATGGGGCTTTCCGCCCTATCAATGCTGGTCAATGTGCATATCGACTTGGAGGTGGTCTTTTATGCCTACAAACTTACCTTTATCCCCAAAAGAAGCTCTTACCCTACCTTTTACCTTCAACCGCTTCTGGGGTGCCACATTTTTTAGGCCTTGATGAGGTCGGACAAGTAGTGGGACTCCTACTCCAAGCTATATGTTGTCAGAGGGGTGTGGTGTTCTCCCTTGGTGAATGGGGAGTGCTTCCAAATTCTCTTATTTTTCTCGCATAGTAAGTATCGAGTCATATTTTGATTTTAGGGTTTATATGCGCTTTGTTCATTTTTACTCATAACATTTGACCTCGTGCAACTTATGTGGAAGAGAGTAGGTTCGACCCACAGTCATCGGTGAGGCGGCTCCAAGAGCTGGAAGAGATTGTTGTTTTCGGGTCCTTTAGTGATTGCCGCCATATATAGGCCATTCTGAACCCTCAGGTGATGAATATGATGTCGAAGATGGTCTTGCATCTTTCTTTTTCTCTAAACACATGGGTCTTCACCAACCATCTTTGGAGCCGGCTTGACACTTTAGTTTTGAACTGGTTCTGTCAGGATGAGCAGAATCGCATCACAATGGTGGGCCATCAGGTTACTGCCTCAAACCAAATGGCAGGATCCAATGACCTAGTGGCACCGACTAATTATGAGCTTGAGGAGATGGTCGGGCTCATGAACAGGGAGTGTGCCAAGCTTTGAAGCGAGGAAGCTACTGCCCCTAAAAGAATCACAGTTTGCCTCTATACTCTAGAGCTTTGTTAGTTAAATTATGGCTTCATTTTGATTGCACTACTTGTTTTTGTAAGTTCAAATGTCAGCGCTTCGGTAGATCTTTCTTCGGCCAAAGGAGTACCGTCATCCATTGGGCCCAACCTAAGGTTCCAATTGTCGGCACTTGGTGGTGTTGTTCGAGGATGAGGCTGGGGAGCAGAGGGTCAATGCCATAGGTACAGACTTAGATGACGAGCTAGAGAGTCTGTTCGTGTTTAGAGATAATGCGTCTGTGGCATTTTCTCCCAAAGCAAGTGGGAGTGCAACCTAGGAGATGCCGACCATAACAATCAAGTACAGCAAAGAGGCAAATCTGAGCCTATCGAGGGAGGCGGCTGTAGTGGCTACCCCCTGTCCCCAGCTTTGGGCCAAAGATAGGCGTAGGGTCTGGCAAGGCGGTTAGGTCTGTTTCTGCTCACTCTCGCAGAGAGATCATGAACCTTAGCAGTGGAGTGCCTAGGCTAAAGTCTCGTTTATCTATTCCTTCACCCACCCCATTAAAGAGGAGTCACGACGTAGATCCAACCAAAGGGGAAGGGGTTCGATAGCGAAGAAGGGTAGACCTGCTTCTTTTTTAAACAGTGACGACGGCGTTACTCTGACTGTCCTGAGGAAGAGGAGGTCTGCGTGCAGCGGTCCCTCTGAGTGCACTAGTCAAGACAAGACAGAAAAATCATAAGTGGTTGGACCCTCTTTGAAAGTAGATTCTAAGGCTATTGAAGCGGCGGTAGTTGTGGAGGCTTCTATTGCCAAGGATACACCTGCTACATCTATCGCTTAAGGTACACCCTCTTCTGTCGCCCCCACCCTCTATCCTAGGTGCATTGAGAAGTGCTACTGGGGTATCTTTGGAAGAGGGAGAATGGGTCCTCATCATCGTTGGGGAGGAATCGCATTCCTTAGACGTGAATGATGCCCAAGGGGAGGATCCGACCATTAAATCTGAGTTGAATGCACACTCTCTAGAGAATGTGGGTCTCGTTGCTAGTTATAGCATTGCACAGATTTGGGTCATTTAACTAATACCTCCATGCTCTCAATGTTCTATTTTTATGTGGCTGATATGTTCTAGATTTGTTGTTTAAATTTTGACTTTCATTTATCTTATAGCTAACTGTTGTTCAGTCTTTTTACTCGTCGCATATCGAAGGGTTGACTGGGCTGCTTAAGGCCAATGTTGTGGTGGTGAACCAAAGCGAGGTCTCCTTTACTACTTTGAAGGAGGACTTTAATTTGTATCAGAGCTTAGAGGAGGCTAGGGTCAGCACTATAGTGGCTCACGCCCTAAGCACCGAAAGGGCCAAGCACGAGGAGTTAGCCACCAAATTGGCTGAGGTAGAGGGGAAGATTTAGTCTTTCAAGGCAAAATTCTCGGGTCTACATTCTTAGGCCGAGCTTCCAACCCTGATCAAGTACAAAAAAAGGGAATGAAGGTGAAGAAAATATAAGCAACATAAATAGTATTTATTATTCAGTCATTATTACAGCAAGAGCTAAAACTTTACAATTGGCAAGTGCCAGTTCATCAAGGCTTTTTTTGTCTCTTCGGGTACTAATTGGTAAGAATTCTATCGCTCAGTTCTTTTCCATCACGTAAATGGTTAGATGGCTAGCAAGCTTTTATTGCATAGCTCATTCCCCCCAAACACTTTCTTGGGTCATTAGCAAACATTCTATTGCACAATGTGGCACCTATGGCATAATCTTAAGGCGGGTCGTTGGCAAGCTTCTATCGCATAGCTCATTCCCCCTCATACATTTTCTCGGGTCATTGACGAGTATTTTATTGCATAATGTAGCACACATAGTACAATCTTAGTTCATAGGAATGTCTTAGTGGATTTGAGGCACGAAAGCTAGACCCTCATAAATAACGAATTAATTAGTAAATTGATATAGTAGACATCTTGGTCTATTTTGAAACTGGATTTTTCATTCAATAATGGTGGTAATTGCACATAATAATTCTTTAAGTGTTGGGCATTTTATGTGTTGAGTAAGTTCCTCATAATCTTGAGCTCTTTCAGAATGTCTACGCCATTGTCGAGTGCCTTAATTACTTCGTAGGGCCCAGAAAAACCTTTAAGACCCAGTTTCTTGTAATAAATCGATGAGCATTGACCTTCTTTGCATAATAAGATCTGGCTTACTAGTGGTATGAAGCCAGATATATCAGGGCTATGTCTCTAGTTTCCTTAAGGAAGTCTGTATTGCGGCTTAGTCGTTGCTTGTTCAAGGAGGTGTCCTTTACTACATTAGAACGAATAGTCGGGAGGCTGACTTTGGTCGAGATCATGACTTCTGACCCCTAGACCATGACAAAAGGCATCCTCCCTGTCGACCTTCGTTCAGTAGTCTAGTGGGCCTACACTATGACTGGCAGCTCTTCTAATCATTTTCCTTTAGCCTCCTACAGGTTTTTCTTAATGTTGTTGAAGATGGCCTTATTTATTGCCTTTACTTGGTCGTTCCCCTGAGAGTAATTCGCAAACAAAAAGCTAAGTTTGATATATTACAAGTCACTACTCCTCGAGTTTGACATTCTGAAACTGCGTGCCACGATCGGCATGTATCTCATTCAGGATTCTATACTAGTAGATTATGTTTTTCCAGATAAAATTATTCATGTCTGCCTTGGTTATGGTGGTGTAGGCTTCAGCTTCCACCAATTTGGTGAAATAATCTGTGGCTAGTAAGACATATCTCTTCGCCCCAGGGCTTTTGGAAAGCTCCCTGATGATATCTAGACATTACTTAGCGAAAAACTAAGGAGTTATGCTCGAATGGAGTTCTTCCACGAGTTGGAATTTTAAGGAGGTGAACCTTTGGTATTTAATGCCCCTTATGCTAAGCCCCGCCCACTAGAATGGTTGCCATACACTTCTTCATGAATCTCTTCCATCAGATTCTGCACCTCTATTGGGCCTACGCATCTCAGCATTAGTCCCATCGTTGACTTTTTATATAGTTGTCCCTTCACCATCGAGTATTGGGTAGCCTTTAGTCTGATTGACCTGGCTTTCCCGAGGTCTACAGGTAGTTTTCCTAGTGTTAGGTATCGGGAAATTGGTGTCATCCAGCACTCAACCTCAGAGCCAGTCATGAAAACATGGTATGCAGGGTTTTCTTAGGGGTCTTTCGCGTACCCATCTTCTAGTAGAACCTCTGTATGTTCAACCATTCCTCCTAGTGACGCACTTTTAGCTAGCTCATCGGCCTTCTAGTTCATCTCCCTAGGTATCTGCTCGATATCGAATTTTCTAAAGTGGGCTTTGGCCCTCATTACTTTCAAGAAGTATTTGTGCAGTCTTAGCTCTTTCACTTTGAAATCTCCCCTCACCTAACCCATGATTAGTTGCGAGTTGGCTTTCATCGTGATGCTTTCCACCTTGAAGTGCATGGCTAGTTCCAGACCTTGTAGCAGTACCTCATATTCTGCCTCATCATTTGTTACCTGGAACCCAAACTTCAGGGTTTTTTCTATCCTGAGTCTTGTCAGGGTCTGCAAGGCTATCCCGATGCCAAACCCTGAGGTATTCATAGAACCATCAGTTTAGAGGGTCTAAGTTGAATTGCTCTGAGCCAGAGATGTTTGCAGTAGGTTTTGTGGTTCGTCAAAAGACTGAATCTCTATCAGGAATTGCCCCTTTTTAGCTATCTGAGGTTGGTACTCATTGTCGTATATTCCCAACTCGATGGCCCATTTGGTCAAATGCCCTAACAAGTCTGGTTTAGCCAAAATTTATTAGATAGGAAAATCCATGTGCACCGTGACTAAGTGTGCCTCAAAGTACTGCCTTAACCTCTTCTTTGTACTGACCAGAGCCAGAACTAGTTTTTGAGTAGTACTGTACCATGTCTCTGCATCTATGAGCATATGGCTTGCTTAAAATATTGGCTTCTGTTTGCCATCTTCCTTGATGAATAGTATAACACTGATAGCCACTTTGGACACTACTAAATAAGTATATAGATGCTGTCCTTTTGCTGCAGAAGCTAGAATAGGTAGGTAACTAAAATATTCTTTGAAATCCACTAGTGCTTTATCTTGTTCCTCCCTCCACACGATTGAGGAGCTTTTCTTTATGCACTAGAAGAAAGGCCAGCATCAATCAGGCATTTTGGAGACGAATCGACTGATTGCAGCTATCTTCCCTGTTAGGCATTGAATCTCCCTGATGGTCGAGGGTCTCTGTACATCTATGATTGAGGATAATTGGGTTGGGTTAGCTTCAGTGCCCCTTATACTTATGATGTACCATAGGAATTGACCAGAGGACATCCTAAAGGTGCACTTCTCATGGTTCAGATCCATTTAGTAGTGCCACAGAATCCGGAAGCACCCATCCAGGTGTCCCAGATAATCTTAAGCTCCCTTGCTATTCATGACCATGTCATGAATGTAGACCTCCATCATTTTTCCTAGTAGCTCGGCGAACATTTTATTCATCAACCTCTAGTTAGGTTTCCCCTGTATTCTTCAAACCAAACATCATATGCTTGTAACAGTATAATCCTCGCTCTATAATGAATACCATGTGGATCTAATCTTCTTCGTATAGTGGGATTTGATTATACCCGGAGTAAACGCCAAGGAAGCTCATCTTATCGAAACCTGCTATTGCATCGACCATCGAATCAATTTTTGGTAAGGGAAACTATCCTTTGGGTAGGCTTTATTCAAGTTGGTGAAATCTATGTAGGTTCAATCATCCATACTCTTCTTCTTTACCATCACCGGGTTGGAGACCTAGCGAGAGTATACGTATTCCATGATTAGATCATTTTCCATTAGTTTCTCGACCTCCTTGCTAATGGCTCTATTTTTCTCCGATGCAAATCTTTAGGGCTTCTACCTCATAGGAGGGGAATTGGAGTTGATGTTCAGACAATGGTAGGCATGCGTGAGGACTATCCTGAGCATATCATTGTTGGACCACGTGAAGACATCCTTGTTCCGTCTTAAGAATTCCACTAGTTTATTCTTCTCCTCTTTTGGTAGTAAGGCCTCGACCAGGACCACTCTCTTAGGATCTAACTCTTCTAAAAGGATCACTGCCAGCTTCTCAATTATAGTCTCTAGCCTATTAGACTCCTCTTCGATCTACTTCATATACGCCGGTAGGCAGTCCCTTAATTGCTATTTGTCCTCGACTGAGACACTCGTACCTCTATCACCCCTCTTTATGGCGGTCGAAAAGCATTTCTTCATGGAGGTTTAGTCACCTCTAATATCCACTGTATAAGTGTCATCCTTTGACTGACATCTTAAGACTTGGTGGAGGGTGGACGCAAATGGTTTGACAACATGGAATCCGATTACAGGCCTTTGATAAAGGAACTTGTAGCTTGGATTGAATCAACATTATGTATCTAGAACATCGTGTCAAAGAAACAGGACAAGTATTCCCTTGAGGGTTCACCTGCAGATTGCTCTAGCGGTCTAGATCACACATGGTTTTCTGCTACTTCCTAGCATTCATGTACTGCTATAGGAACAGTATGCAAAAGATCTCGAACTAGTTTATAAACCTTTCTGAGAGCTGTTAGAACCATGATAAAGCTGGTCCCCCCAATTTGGTGGAAAATGTAAGTCCAAGGTTAGCTAACCTAAGAGGGGCAGTGGATTGAGTTTTAAACCTTTTGCAAACTTTTCTTGAAAGAGAAGTAGAATTAGCAAGTAAGAGGTACCACAAGTAAAAATAGACAAATTGCATGCATGAACTCAAGATAAAAAAATTTAATAAAATAGGGATAGAGAAATATAAATACTATTTTTACGAGATTCAATAAACACGATGGTTTGTCTACGTCATTGGCTCTTAGCAACCCACTTCGAGTTATCCATTATCGAATCAAGAGAATGGGCTTAATCATCTCTTTTACATAACAAGTTTTTTCATCTTAGGCATACTCATACCTTTGTAATAATCTTGAATCCAACTCTATCACACCTAAAACAGATTGTTTGGATTCTAGTGTCAATCTCACCTAAACCGGGTTGTTCATGAATCTAGTGTCAACCTCTCCTCACAAATACAATTTTTGGTATTTGTTTATTAATAAACTCAACTATAATCTCTCTAATAAAAAGGATTGATACAAGATAAGCTTAGAGAGAATAAGTAAAAACACAAAGTATGATCTAGTTTGGCTCAATTGACTTTTCTGAAAAAGTGAATTTGAAAGTTTAATTCACACAAAATATTTTGAACAACTTGAAAGTATGTATAAAGTAATGTAAAAATATTCAAAAGTTGTTAAAAGTATTAAAAAACTTCTATTTAAAGACTAGAATGAAAACTAGCCGTTTTAGACCGTTTGATAAACAATTTGTCATTTTCCGCTGACCAAAAGTTCATTTTCAGTATACCAAAAATACTAGCTGTTGAAAGTGCGGTTCTAATAATCGGATTTTTAAAAAGTCATTAAAAACATAAAACAAAAGAATGGGTAGACTGATTCTCACTACTAGTCTGCTGATTCTACCCGAAAGTGTATTTTCAATTTTATTTCAAGCCTTTTTTAATCATTTCTAAAAAGTGACTTTATAAATAGATTTAATAAGTAATATAGGAACTATAGAAATTCTTAAATCAATTTAAAAGCTTATGTAAAATAAATTTTATATTTTAATTCGAAATAAATTCATTTGACAGTTTAGTTTTGAAAAATTCCAATTATATGAAAAATTTGAGCCATTAAGATCATATAATATGTAGACAAATATTCAAGTACAAGAATTAAGTGTAAAACCTTTGTTGATCTAAGTATTATATTCTTGATTTTTTTTTCCTCAAGCTTTTTTCTATAATCCATCTTGAATGTCTTGTGATTCTTTCAATTTAACCTGCTACACACTCAAGTAGATTATTAGTTCTTAATCATATATTTGTTTACTTTAAAATATGATAGTAGAATTGATGATATAAGGTATAACTCAACAATCTCTCCCCTTTTTGATGATAACAAATATTTGATTTAAAAGAAAGAAGAGAATGTAAAATAAGTAGAGATAAGCATCCTTACCGACTTGTAAAGTTTCCTCTCAAAATATGCCTAGTTTTAAAGAGTAAAAACTCCCTCTTAAACCTATAAAAAGTGCATATTTTGAATATGTTTCTCATAAAAATTAATTGAAATAATCTAGTTATATCACTTGTTAATTAAAAATTGAAATGCTCATGAATACCAATTAAAAAATTAAAAAGTTCATGGATACCAACAGAGAAAAGATTTAAATCACATATATTCTCCCCATTTTGATATCATCAAAATAATGCAAAGAGAGAATAATAAAACAAACATAATATCCAGTGTAAAGCAGATAAGGAGTTAGTATAAGTAACCATAGAAAATAAGTAGAGAGTTCATACAAAAAAAAAACCAATAATCCACTAAGAAAAAAAATAAAAGTGGACAACTAAAGAGGAGGAAAATTCCCAAAATAAGACTGTATCATCCTCATCATCTCATCATGCTAATCTTGAATGATCTGGGATTGACTTTCGAACATCTAATGGATAGAGTTAATATTAGCTGAGAGAATCTTGTACTACTTAAGTTCGGTGTCATGAAGATGCTGTATATTAAGCTGGATAGTGTTGAGGTGTTCAGAAAGACTGTTGAAGACTACAGCAAAGTCGAAAGATTGAGTAGGAGTGCCTTCTTGTGGAGCAGGAGTCTCCTCAGTACATTTAGCAACTCTACTACCTCCCGCCTCTTATTGTGCACCTACCTTTTGCTCATGTGCCTATTGGTCCTGGCCATCTATGTGTTGTTGATAAAGTGAAGCCTATAAGACTACAAGTCTTGTTAGTGATCTCCACATCTATAGACCAAAGTTTGTGCTCAGCCTTATTAGTAGTCGGAATATTGAAGTGTTGGAAGACACGAGTGAGAAGGAAACCATAAGAAAGAGAATATCTCCTATTCTCTATAGCATTGATCATCTTATAAAGAATAAAGAATGGCAAATCTAGCCTTCTTCCAACAAGAATGGAATCAACGAAATATATATCATCAAAGGTGGGTGTATCCCCATGACCAACTCTAGGGATCATGTTTTGAGACACGAATTGAAAGAGAATCTTAGCCTCTAGAGTAAGATCAATGACACGAGACTTAGGTTGAAAACTATCAGGGGGATAAACACAGAGCAAGTCTTGTTGAGGATCAAAATCCTCGATCATAGGCCAAGTATTGGTAATAGGAAAATTGTAACCATCTACAGGAAGATGTAGGATATCAGCAAGGAGATATTCTATGAAAGAAAAATTAATTTCCTTAATGGAACCAAAGATAGCATGTTGACCCCAAGAAATATTGGTACAGGTATAAAAATCTCTAACCAACCTAGGATACCTTGTCTCTCTAATAGAGTAGAATCACGTCCATCCTATATTTTCAACATAATTAGAAAAATTGACATATGATAAATCTATAAAGTTGAATGTTCTACCCTAGATAATACTCTTTTTGGAAAAGATTTCTCTATACCTGGTCATGAGGGTAGGAGATTCAAGAAAAAGAGTGTCTAACCGTGCCTCAGTGTATTGGTATGGTAGATTAGTTCCAACCGTACCTTGTCTTTTTCAAAAAATAAATTAGGTAAGTCACTAACAAGATTTTTCTTAGAAAATTTAGAAATAGTATTTATGCTAGCATGTCTAAGTCTTCTATGCCAAAGCCAAGAGTCATCTTTTAAAACCGAAAAATATTTATCTTGACTAACATATTTTTCACTATCAATAGTATAAATATTGTCTTTTCTTTCATCTTCAAAAATAATTTCTTTTGAACAAGTATCCTCAATTGCTTTTGGAAGGCTCAAAAATCACTTAAAAGCCCTTATCATAAAGTTGACTTATACTAAGCAAGTTATGCTTAAGGCTATCAATAAGTAAAATATTTCTATAATAAGAGAAGAAGTGGACCAATGTTACCTATACCTAAAATCTTGCCTTTAGCATTGTCTCTAAAAGTGACATGTCCTCTATTCCTTTTTGTAAACGATGAGAGCAACGATTAGTCACTGGTCATGTGTTTGGAGCAACCACTATCCAAGAACCAAAAGTTCTTGTTTTGTACCTACAAATAAGAATTAAACTTTGATTTTTGGTACCCATACTAATTTGGGTCCTTGAGTGTTAGTTCTAGATTCTTTTGGTAATCAAGCTAGTTTTCCATTAAAATATACATTCTTCTTCACAAAGTAAGAAAAACTAGTATATCTATCTTGATTGCAATAAGTACAAGTGTGTTTGGTGTCACTAGTACTAGCTTTTATAAAATAGTTTTTGAGGTATTTTTGTTTTATGGAAGATTTGTACCCAATACCTCCTTTGTCTAGAAGGCATTTTTGTCCACCAAGTATCATATCAAAATTTTTCTTTCCATTTGTAAATTTATGGATAATTTTGGTCAAGTCTAAAACCTTGTTATTTAAGGAAATGTTTTCTTTTGAAAAAATATCACAACTGCTATAAAATGATTTTACTTCCTTTTCTTTTGTAAATCCTTCAACCAATTTAGACAAACTAAGAATTTTCTTTTTGGAGTATTATTCTTGAAAATGAGTTTGTCATAATTTTTATGTGAATCATTGAAATCACTTAATAAATTCTCATAGGATAAGTCATAATCATTATCATTTTTACTAAACTCACTACTTGTATTACTATTATGAAATTTAATTTTAGGTTCAAGTGAGCTTACCTCATTTTCTATTACCACGAAGCACATGTTGGCAATTTCTTCTTATTCTTCTCCTTCGGTTTCTTCTTCTTCACTATCAATCCATGTGGCCTTCATTGCTTCTTCTTCCTTTTTTTTTCTTAAGGGACATTCATTCTTCATGTGACCCGATTTCTTGCATTCAAAGTAAGTGATTTGGTCATCCTTCATTTTCTTTTCCTGAAAGTCATTGCCTTTGGTTTTCTTTTTGAAATTCTTCTTTTTGAAGTTTAGGTACTTCTTGTACCTTTTAATAAGTAGGGAAGTGTCTTTAAGCTCACTATCCGCAAATTTTTCTTCTTTCTCATTGCTTTCTTGTAAGGCAACTTTAAGAGTAATTCCTTTCTTTTTCTTCTCTGCTCCTTCATATTCATTTGTTTCTTTCATAAGGATTTCATGGGTCATGAGAGAATCCATAAGTTCTTCAAGTGGAAGTTTGCTAAGATCCTTAGCTTCTTGAATGGCCATCACTTTGCTTTTATATGCTCGAGAAAGACTTCGAAGAATCTTGCTTGCCAACTCACCATTTGGTAATATTTTTCCTAGAGCACTAAGTAAGTTAATAATAGTTGTGAATCTAATAAACATTTGTGAAATAGATTGATCTTTTTCCATTTTACACAACTCATAGCTTCTAGTAAAAATATTGATTCTAGTTTCTTCTATTGAGCTAGTTCCTTGATAAGAGACTTCTAGTATATTCCATAATTCATGAGTATCTCTAGCTTTTGCAATATTATTATAAATATTCCTATCTAAGCCACACATAAGAATATTTCTAGCTCTACAGTTGATTTTGTTTTTTTCATCATATTCTTCTATATCTTTTTCAACTTCTCTACCATCAACCACTTTTGTAATTTTCAAAGAACCTTTAGTGACAATATAACAAAGATCAAAGTCAATGGACCTAAGATAAGCATCCATATGACTTCTCTAATAGTTGAAATCACTTCTGTTAAAAAATAGTAGTTTGGATGGAGACAATCCCTCAAATTGAAAAAAAAATATTTGGGCTAGTCAACTCAAAAATGGTTAAGTTTTAAAAATTTGAGCACCAAACTCTGATACCAATTGTAAGTCTAAGGTTAGCTAACCCAAGAGGGGGGTGAATTAGATTTTAAAACTTTTGCATTCTTTTCTTGAAAGACAAGTAGATTTAGCAAGTAAGAGCTACAATAAGTAAAAATAGGAAAATTACATGCATAAAGTCAAGATAAATAAATTTAAGGAGATAGGGATAGAGGAATATAAATACTGTATTTACGAGATTCAAGAAACACGATGGTTTGTCTACGTCCCTGAATCTTGACATCCTGCTTCGAGCTATCTACTATCGGATCAAGAGAATGAGCTTGATTGTCCTCTTTATACAATGAGTACTTTCACCTTAGGCATACTCACACCTTTACTAGAGCCTTGAATCTGGCTCTATTATGCCTAACACAGATTATTTAGACTCCGGTACCATTCTCATCTAAATTGGGCTATTTATGAATCCAGTGTCAACCTTACCTCACAAATACAACTTTTGGTGTTTTTTTATTGCTACATTCAACTAGAATCTTTCTAATAAAAAGGATTGATACAAGTAAGCCTAGAGAGAATAAGTGAAAACACAAAGTATGATCTAGTTTGGCTTAATTGACTTTTGTGAAAAAGTGAATTTGAAAGTTTGCTTCACACAAGATGAATTAAATAACTTGAATATATGTATAAAGCAATATAAGAATGTAAAAATATTCAAAAGTTGTTACAAGTGTTAAAAAGGCTTCTATTTAAAGACTAGGTTGAAAACTAGCTATTTTAGACCATATGACAAACAATCTGTCATTTTTGGCAGACCAACAGTTTACTTTCAGTAGATCGAAAATACTAGCCGTTGAAAGTGCAGTTCTAATAATCGAATTTTTAAAAAAGTCATTAAAAACGGAAAACAGAGGAATCGGTAAATCGATTCTCACTGTCAGTCTACTGATTCTACTTGAGAATGTATTTTCAATTTTATTTCAAGGTTTTTTCAATCATTTCGAAAAGTTACTTTATAAATTGATTTAACAAGTAATATAGGAACTATAGAAATTCATAACTCAATTTAAAAGTTTATGCAAAATAAATTTAATATTTTAATTAAAAATAAATAGATTTGACGATTTAGCTTTGAGAAATTCCAATTATATAAAAAATTTGAGCTATTAAGTTCATATTATGTGTAGACAAATATTCAAGTACAAGAACTAGGTATAAAACCTTTTTTGATACAAGTCTTGTATTCTTGATTTTTATCTTCAAGCTCTTTTTATTATCCATCTTAAATGTCTTGTGATTCTTTCGATTTAGCTTGCTACACAGATTATTAATTCTTAATCATTTATTTGTTACATTCAAAATATAAGAGTAGAATTGATGATACAAAGAATGACTCAACAGAAAAGACTTTGCAGATCATGGCCTCATTCCTAGTCTCTAAGGCCATCTTCTACTAGAACTAGTATACATGGTGAAAGGGGTCAGTCTTTCCCTCGATTAGCTTGCTGTCAGAGTTCTAAAGTCCTTTAGGTTGGGGTCTATTTGAATCCAATCGGTGAGGGTTGTTTAGTTGATCTCGCGTATGACCTGATCGTGATAGACTCCAAATCTTTTACTCAGCTCTGCCATCATCTCTTACTTCTAGTTGAGAAGTGCATCCTCTAGGCTCTTCTGGTGTCGTGTGTTTATTTTTGCCTCCACTTGGGGAGGCCTCACCTAACTCTGCTATTCTCTCTGTACCTACGATCTGGACAGTGCAGGGACTTCCCCCTTTGTTAGGGTATGTTGCCCTCCAATTTCCTGTTGGATCTCCTCATTGAATTCATCTATTCGTTTGCTTCTAGCTTTACTTGCCAATAATCTTTTGAGGGGGACGTTATCTATACAGACCTCTGTGACTTTGTTTATCAAGCCTATGACAACCTTGTGAGCTATTTCTGCCTTCATATTTGCTTCCACCAATGTGGCGAGCATCTGGTCTAGCTTCTATTCCATGTTAGGCTACATCTCTTGAGACCTTTCTTCTCCCCCAAGTCGTGCACTTTTTATCGTCATTCTCGAGGGTGCCATCTAATGTCATACAAATTTTTGTTCAGGGAAAGCGTTGTTGTGAAATTCTTAACTTCTTTTCTATTTTCTTTTTCTCTCATGCTTTTTCCCACAGACGGCACCAAACTATTAGTGCTTTTTTTACTAACTATCTACGTGTCTTCACTTCTGCTGATCGTTATTGACTTTAAGCTGGAACGGAGAGGTAGGAGTGGCCACCTGTAAAACTCTCTGATACTTAAGTCAGATACTTCCTATTATGAATTGATTAGCAAAAGTAAGAATCTCTTAGTATTTTCTATGTATTTCTTATCAAAGAAATTTGCGATATTCATATCCTAGGGACTAGGAAGTTAGCGATCCATAATCTCAAGGTCAAGTACCTTTTTTCCTCATGACTTACTCCAGAAATCACTGGTCATGGTTACTATTATTTCCCTTGAGTTGACATGGCGTGCTTTCTACTGCTCTCTTCTGCATGAGCCTGGCAGGGGTGAGACTTTGATAGTCCATCATTCGGTCAAGGTGGTTCACCCAACGCGCACACCTACCAAGGGCCACATTAAATGCTCTATTCGGGTCTGGAGACGAGTGCTACCTATAGAAGTAATCTGGTGGAAGACCCTTGAGGCTTCCAACCCTTTAGTCCTCAGGGCAAGGTCTGGGGTTGGTTGAACCTATTTAGGGTCTAAGGTAGATTCGGCTCTTATCCACATCAGTTAGCGGGTCCATCCTGTATCACACACAGCTCAAGTGACTTTTAAAGGACACGTGCTAGGCAATTGTTCCCCGCCACCTGTTTAGCCATTCAACAATTCACGTAACATACGATCCAGAAATGGGCCCCACAATAGTAATATATAAGTAAATAAATTACTCTATAGATTCAGCTTCTTTAATCAATTAAAAGAAAATTTTAGATTCGGCATATTTAATTGAGTTTAAAGGAAAAGAAAAAAGAAAAATCCAATAGTATAATCAAATCAATAATGTCTACCAAATAACGTGACCAATTGCTATGAACATCAAAATTGCTTTTAAAAAACTAGACTTTTGATACCTAAAAGTCTTTCTAAATAGAAAAGTATCTTTGGACTTCTCAAAATCATCTTGTATATGATTGTCACCAAGCGATCAACTTTAACCTCTTTATGAAAATAAATATTGAAATTGCATACCTATATTGTCCATGAGTGAACAAAATTAATTATTAAAAAAAAAGAATGATTATTTCAACAAACTTTGAGTTTTTCTAAACACCAGTAGGAAACACACATAGAAAGAACGCCAAACTATACTATGTGATGACCAAAGACACATTTACAAATAGCTGTCTAACAATGGTGAAGACAACCAAAGACTGAGTCCTGTTTTAGGTTCCAGAAATTGTTAAAATAGTGCTTATAGCTAATTGAGTCTCTATATTTAAAACATTCTCCTTTAGTCTTTCTGCTATAGTTCATTTCAATTTGAGCCATAAAAGCATGTGAAAAATGCACATTCTCCTTTCGTTTTATTCTTTCAACAAAATATCCCTTTTTGGAAATGTTCTGATTTGTGTTCTCCAATTTGTTGTTACTTTAATCAAATAGTTACATTTATCTTCATTCTCATTTTTCAATTTCTTTAATTCATGTTCGAATTTCCTGACAATGTTAGCCTATGATTGCCGGTATGAGACGAATAAAATAGGTGCTCTTTCTATTAAGAGTCAAATGTATATACATAATTTGTAGCAAAAAGGAATAATATGGACACTTTTGTTACTCTAATGACCAAATTAATTAAATTTAAAGTTTAAGATCAAACTAACATTTTTCTTATAAGCAAGCGACCAATAAGTTTATTAATCTCTTGAATTCTAATTCACATTGTTTAACTGCCATTACTCATTTTTGTCTACATTAGTGAAGGCCATTTTCTTTCCCTCTATATGAATACTTTGAATTATAATACTCCCATTTTCTTCCCTCTATATGAATCCTTTGAATTCTGATGCTCCTTGTTTTACTGCCATAACTATATTCAATGCATATCTCTCAATACTATTACCAATACAATATTTGCTACAAAAAGATTACAAAATGCTAAAACAAAATTCTATTGTATGACATTACTTTTAGCCCTATGAGTAATGTCTATATTATCTCTATCAAATGATGAAGAAAGCTAAAGTTGTAGCAGATGAAACATTCAACCCATTTCACATAACATTAAATATTTGAAAGGAAAGGGGAGAGAAAAAAAAAAGGATAGAGGAAAGAAAAACATGGGCTTTTGAAAATGAGATTATGTGAATGGTTGTTCAGCCATTTAAGCAACTATTGTCGACGACATAAGGGATCTCACATTCTTCTTTCTTATGTTTATGCTTTGGATGGCTATTTAGAATGATAAACCTGCTAGTTTTTTCATTAACTTGGAACTAGGTAAACTTTCATTATTTTCTTCTTTTAAGTTAGGCCAATTTTTAGTCTCCCAATGTCTTTTGGGCCCTGTTTGGCACTCAAGATCGGATTGGATTTTATAGACATGATTGGATTGGACTACATAGAATCTAATGTTGTATTTAGTAAACTGTTGGATTTAATAACTAGAAAAATAATCCTATGTTCGATACAAGATTGGATTGGACTAATTTTTTTAAAAAAGCTTAAATATAAGTTAAAAATATTTTTCAAAAAATAAATATATACACTTTTCAAGAAAATTAAAATATGCAAAAGAAGAAGAAAAAAAGACTAAAATTTGAGAAAAATTAAACTCTTTATCTATAACATATATAAGTGCATTTCCTCATATGACTTCTCTATTATTTTGTCAAAAGACTTTGCTAGTTTTTAGAATAGGATAATTCTTCCTTCACCCTATTATTAGCATTATCCTCTTCAAGATCAATAGCTTTAGACATGTCAATTAGAGTTTCAGTTACTTTTCTAGTTGCACAGTCAACTCTAAAGATATTAGTCAAACTCTCATATATTGGAAATTGTTTACCTCTCTATCCATTGGCCTCTTTGTGGCTCTACAAGAAAAAGAAGAAAAATGGAAGAAAAAAAATGAAGTATGTATATGTATTTGTTTAATCATGAATTTCAATTTATATAAAAAAAATATTAAATAACAAATCAAACTTGCACATATATATTCTACACTTTATCACTTCAACTTTGATATATGTCAATGTATCATTCCAATATGTTGTATAATATTCTATATTATTTTTTCCATATTTTTGATCTTTGACTCAATATGAGGGATTATTTTCAATCTAAAATTTGGGTACTTGATATTTAGTTCTTTTTCAAATGAAGTATATGAGTTAAATATAAAGCTAATATTGTCATAATGATAACCACATAATATATATGATTCTAAAATACCCAATAATGCTTCTTTTTCCACTATTGTCTAAGTACATTGAGCCAATTTTTTTTATTATCATTAGTCTTCATACTTCCTCCAATTTTCATTCTTATATAATGTATGAATGTGAAAGTAATGGTATAGGAATTTGTCTAATAACATTCATTATAGTCTCATAATATCATTAAAAAAAATCAGTATTCATTAGCAATATTAATTATAATAAAAGAATTCTAATGCATACAACCTCTATTTGTTCTTCATTCGTCAAACATTTTTATTGCTAAAAATATCTTTCCAAATGGTTCATGCATCTGATGATTCAATTATGCCAATAACATTTTGATCATCTAAAGTCTTATTTGGTGTGATTTCTTGTCTATCTAGTTTATTTCCCATTGGATCAGATGATATTTCTTTTCTAATAAGATTATAAAGAAGACAACATGCTATTATTATTCTATATTGAGTTTTAATAGGATAAAACAAAGGACCTTTAATATAGCTCTTTAAATCTTAAGTAACCCAAAACAAAGTTCTATAATATTCCTAGTTGAAGCATGTTTCATGTTGAAAAATCTCTTTTTATTTGTAGGTAAATTTCTATTTTTCTATTCTAATAAATGATATTTTGTTCCTCTATGTGAGGTAAGTAATCCTTCATAATTTGTATAATTAGCATCCATAAGGTAATAATAATCCAACAAAAATAATATATTATAAATTATTGATACTTATTATTAATATTTTTATAAATTAAAATGCTGACATTAAGAAAAACAAAATCTACCTATGGGAACTCCTAAATTGTTTGGTCGAGTTTTGAATCGTAAAGAACTCTAGAATCTATTATCTAACCCTCCCATCCTGGTAATGTAACTATGAAATTCATATTTCAGTCACAAACTTCTAATACATTAATAGTAACTTTATTCTTCCTATTATGATATCTTGGCTTATCAGTTTCACTGATATATACCTCAATATGTGTCCTATCTAAAGTCCCCAAATAATTCTATGCAAAAGAAAACCAAATCAATATTTACTTATGTAATAGTTTGAAGATTCAAAAGATTGTTAAGCATAAGTTTTAAAGATTCTAAATCTAAAGATATCTAATTAAAAAGTTATAAATATACCTTAAATTATTTCCATCTATTGTCATTGCAATTTTCAAAAACAAGATCTAGTATAACAAATAAGCTACCTTACATTCGAAGAACTCCATTCAACACGTTAATAAAGTACCTACTAATATTCTTATCTGACTGCTTAAATCTATTTTGAATTGTTTGATTTTTATAAGATGAGTAAGTATATGTAAGAAAATACATACATGCTCCTAAATGATTACTGATTTATCCTCTTTCAATTTTCCATGAACTTGAAGTAACTCACACAATAGATTAAAAGTCCTTCTATCCCTTTAAAGTTGGTTCATATATTCTTTATCACTATTCCCTATAAAACTATCTAATATATTCAAATGAGTCTCATTACTCACAAATGTATGATTTTTAAGTCTACATTATTCATAGTGTTTTTGAATCTTGACATGAGTATTGACTAACACTAAAATACCCATCATTATTCTTCTAAGACATATATTTCTTGTAAATACATATATATATATATATCAGAATATCCATTTCATCCATAATATAACAAAAATAAAATAAGTTATCAAAATAATTAGTATCATAACTAAAGAAAAATCACAATCTAAATTATATTATGCTATTCAACACAAAAAATCATAACCACTCTCATTAGATGACTATAATAAAAATTTACATAAATAATTACGATCAATTGGATAAAGGATTACTTTTGTAAGCTGAATAATATGTATATAACCATTTCCAGTCCTCCTAATAAATATACCCACCAAATAATACTATTTTACAAATGTAAATTGACCCAATATTTTCTATGAAGAATTAAAGATTTCTAATTTTTTAAGGTATTGCTAAATTCTCAAAACAATAAATATGTAAATATATAATTAAAAACTAACAAAAGACAAGAGAAAAACCTCATATTATATATTCTAATAAATCAAATAAATAAATATACATAGATATTATTCACCCACCATAACATATTAGAATATTAGAAAAAATCAGCATACATCATTGATAAGTAACTTTTGAGACAAATTCTAGCTACGAGTGCATGTAGATAATTTCAATTTTGAGATCAAAATTCGAAAAAGAACCCCTACCCCTCCCCTCCCTCCTCTTTCCTCCCTCTCCCCTTTCCCAAAAAAAAAAAGACCCAAATTAAAAGCAAAATAATCAATACATAAAAAAAATAGATTTCAGAACTCTAAGCAATAAAATAGAGTTCAACATATTATTTTGGGCTATACAAATTTTTTTTCCATAATTAATACTTCTAATTTATAAAGAAATCCCTAAAAATAGAGTGGAAAAGAATGCATCTAACTGGTTCAAATATAGACCGAGAAGTGTTGAATGATAGCATGACCAAGGAGGCAATATGCTGCACATTCTTGACGATGGCTGGTGGCATTACATCGACAATGGCGAACAATTCAAGTAGGATGGTTTGAGATAGCTAGTGCCAGACATGATAAGAAGGGGTGAGGGTTAGGATGAGACATTTGTTGTTACTATTAGAAGGTGATTTTGATTTTGGGATAAAAATTCCTGAGTTATCTAAGGATAAGTAATCTCACCAATTTGCTAGGACTTATTTATTCTACAATACAAAGGAATATTATTGGTCAAAAGATTATTTGTCAAGTCAAAATTTGTCCCTAAACATACGACTATGATTATTTATCTCAGTCCTAGTCCTAATCCCGCATGCCAAATGAGGCCTTGAAAGACTAAATCCTTCACTACAAGACAAGAAAAATAAAGGCCTATTGTATAAGTTATTTTAACTGGTTAAGCTAACTGAAAAAACCTTTAAAATTTGTGAAAAGTACAATAGAGAGACAAAAAAAGCAAAAACAAACTAATTTAATAATAAGACAGGGTTTGTTTGAAAAAAAATAAGATAATAAGACAGGGTTAAAATATAGGCTAAAATTGTAATTATGCAAGCAAGTTAGGATGACTTTTCATTAATTTCATAACACTTTTTTTGGTATTTCTATGCAATTTTTTAGTAGCTCGGAACGATTTTTTTAGTATAAAAAAATTGATTCGACGTAGCTTAAGTAAATTATTATCATTTTCCTCTATTTTTTGAAAATGTTGAAAACTCTTATTTTTTTTAAAGGGACGCTGACAATTTTGTGTGTCTTTCTTAATCATTGAACTTACTTGCTTTAAATATAATAAACACCTATTTATTTCTTATAACATATAGACTGAGTTATAATATTATTTATTTGAATCATATTTTTATGGTATTTTTTGTAGAATTAAAATTTTGTATATAAAAATTGTGCAAAATAATTAGTTAAATGTTGATATATGTGACAAAATAATTCAATATCTAATTCCATGTGTATATTACCAAGAGATAAATAATTCATATGTATTTTATCAAAATAAAATATTAATGTTATATTATTTTAGTTATATACTAGTAACCTAATATATTATCATAAAGCCAAGTTAGACTATAATAGATCAATTTTTCATTAGTTATTTGAAAGTTACGTTAATTTGATATCAAGTGTACATAATTATACTTAATAGCTAGTGTAGTATAATACTTAGTCAAATATTATTACATGTTATTATGTGCTTAAGTTAGAATATATTTAGTTCATGTTTTAATGACATTAAAATTATATTATGGTATTATTTCTTATATAGGATTAAAATTTTGTATATAAAATTATGTAGTACAATTAGTTAAAATTTAAGTATATGAAAAATAATTCAGTGTAATTTAAATATAGATAAACTTTTATTAATTAATAAGAATTAATATTATTTTAATATAACTAAGCATAATTTGACAAAGAGTACTTGGTAGAACACTATTACATATATACTCCACTAAGATTTAAATGGGTCTGTTTTATATTGAAATACTAAAATATAATATAAATTTAATACATCTATTTATAATGTCACAATTTAATAACTTATTATTATAGTCACTATTAGAATACTATTATATACTATCACATATTCATCTATTAATAAAATTAGTTAATTTTACATTTAATGATAAAATTTCATCTTAATTTAATACTATTAATAATAATATTACTAAGTAATAGATTATAGCACTTCATAAAATAATATTACATACAATCACATACTCAACTTAGATTATACATCGTTAAATTTTTTACTATTTAGCAAATAATTATATTAATCTAATATAACTAACAATAACTTGACTTTCAAAGGACTGAAGTTCTTAGTAGTTTAATATCACATGCTTAAGTTAGATTATAGTTGATTACTTTGATATTAATTAGTAAATTTTTATATTAACCTAGATTTTATTAATTAGTAAATTTTCATATTAATTTAGATTTCGTTGAATTTGTACTCAAAAATATTGTACAACATTCACTCTCCTTTATTTTTCTCTTATCACTTTCTGTCTGTTTTTTCTCACATCACTTTATCTGTTTGAAAAGTGGTATTTCTCTAAATTAACTTTTTAAAGTAGTAATTTCATAAGTGATAGTGTTCAAAATAATTTTTTAAAAATGGTTTTTTTTTTTCTAAATTAACTTGTAGAAGTGGTGCTTTTTTATATTAATTTTCATATATGGTCTATTTTTTTCTTAAAATTTGAAGAGTTAATTGAAAATTACCACTTTTAAAAGTTTATTTTGAAAAATACCACATTAAAATTATACTTAAAAAACATACCATTTTTTTGAAATATCACATTAACTTATCTAATAAGCATAATTTGAACAAATAGTAGATTATAGTACTTAATAGAATACTATTACATACACACGTGCTCAAGTAACAGTGTAATTGTTTTAAGTTCTATTAATTAGTAAAAGTCACACTAATTTAGTACTAAGTATAATTTGACAATATAAGTGACAATTTTACTTAGTAGAATACTAATTTACGATATTATATGCTTAAACCATATTAAATTTTGATCATTTTTGGTTAATTAGTGAAATTTCACATTAATTAAAACTCATTGAGCACAATGATACAATTTAAAGGATTAAAATTGTTTCATATAATATCATCACATATAATATTATACATCTTTTAATGTCCTCTTGAAATTCAGTTTCTTCAACAAATATTAAGTTTTCTTAGTTCAACATAAGTATTGACTTTCAATTTTACTTTTCTGATTTCACATCAACTTAAAACCATTAATATAATTTGACAAAATAGTGCAATATAGTACTTACTAAAATAATTTTTACATACTTAGCTTAGGGTGTGATTGGTTATTTTTAGATACTAAATCGAAGGTTGCCTTTTTCAGTCAAAAACACTTTTAATTCTATTTCTGAGAATGCTTGCAAGCAAAATAGGCCCAAATATTATCAACATGACACTTTTTTGCTCTAATTATTTTTGATAAATTAAACTAATGTAAATATAAACTAAATTTAATAGCCTACTCAGCACAACCCACTTGTGCCAACTTATTTATAGTCAATACATTCTTGTCTAGTATTTTTTCAAATACCTTATATATACTCTTGCAAGTATATCTATCAATACTCAGTTAAAATTAATTGATTTTTAAAAAATTCATATTTTATGGAAATACAAATTTAAATGAAAGTGTTGCACCAAACTATGGTCATATCATAAGATCATGGTTCATTAAATAATAAAGAGGTAAGTTAAAGTATCATCCTATGAGGATTAAATACTAATTCAATGTTAAATACTAAAAATTGGGTTAAAGTATCATCCTATGAGTATTGAATAAGAATTCAATGTTAAGTACTAAAAATTGGTCAATCCTACGCTTATCTAAACAAAAGATAAGAAATGTAAAAAGATAAAAATAAATAAATAAAAAATAAAGGAAATTAAACTAAAATGCAAAATAAATAAAAGGAAATGCAAGAACATAAACGTGTCTAGGTTTACTAGTTCCCAAATCCCTCTCTTGTCTTGATATCTTCCAATCCCCTTCTTAAATTAATTAATCTACTAGAGTTGTCAACCAAGAATAATAATGTATCTGTAATAAGCCTTTTCGAAGTGCAAATTAGACCTACCTAGACAAGATAACACATTACTTCTAATATGAGTTGACTAAGTGCATTAGGGCATTAGGATTAAGTTCTCAAAGTGATTGCATAAGTTATATAGGTATATTCCTATCCTCTGCAAACTTACCTCAAACTAGGTAATCCTATTACTATATTTAAGTCCAAATTTCTATCAAGCTTATAGAAATTTCACTCAACATTTTATTTAATGATTAATTAAATAGAAAGCAAGAAGCATAAGATATAATAAACAACTTAACAATAGATTTCATTAATTAAAGAGGAGAAGTAATCACACAAGATAATAGCTTGGTTTATAGTAAAACTAGATAAAAAGAAATTAGCTCATAATATAGATTGGAAACAATATCATTTCATTCCAATGAAATCAAAAAATACAAATAATTAGGAGAAAAATTGAAGGATAAAATTACATTGGTATGGATTTCCCCCTTATAGAAGAGATTGGATATGTTCTTCAAAGTTTAAATTTCTTCTCCATGATAGCTTTTTTATCCTCTTGATTTCTTCCTCAAAAATTTGCTCTCAATTATACTAATCACTAAAGATAAAGACTAAAATAGAAATCCTAAGAAGAACTAAAACTAGAAATATATGTATTAATATACAATTTATTTATTTACAAATGAAGTCTTGGAGCTCCTTTCCTCTCTACCCACTGTCATGCACTTTAGAGCATGTAGTGTTTTTGACTAGCCCTGACCCTTAGGGCTAGCAGAATTTGATTTTTAGGAGTAGTATTGGCTCCTCCCACCGATCGTTGTTTATGTAATTCAGTTATTGGAAATATTAGGTTGGATTGCCTAAGAAAACTAAGAGAAAAGTGAGAGGAAGAAATTTTTGTAGCCATTATTGGAGGCCATTAGAGTTCTTGGAGTCTCACTTGAAGGTTGATTAAAATCGAGGTACCTACATACCTCTGCAGTTATAAGTATGGTGCATAGAAATAAAGACCCACTAGTTGAGGTACAATTTGTAGTATGCATTTAGACCATAAAAAAGATCCATAATAATTTTTTGTGAATAACCAAATCTAGAAAAAGATTTGTTTTCCAAGCTTCCGCTCATCTTTGATTTTGTCATATTTTTTGTAAAATTTAACCAACAATATATTTATGTAGACTTCTCTAACAAAATAATTTAATAGTAAGCTATCATATAATTTAGTAGCAAATATATGT
This sequence comes from Parasponia andersonii, assembly GCA_002914805.1. NCBI lineage: Eukaryota > Viridiplantae > Streptophyta > Magnoliopsida > Rosales > Cannabaceae > Trema > Trema andersonii. Next base: position 68,246 of record JXTB01000063.1, read on the forward strand.
AGAGTTTCTACAATCTTTTTGCAATAGTCACATTCAATAGTTTAGTAAGATCATAGATATTATGCATAATTCTAGCTACAAATATTTGGTAGCAAAATATTTGAATACACTACTACAAAAGTGAGTATAGATAATATGTCCATTGTGCCATAATTGTGAAAATAATGTTGTAAGATGTATTTTTTTTTCCTTTTCTACAACATCTATTTCAAAAATATTGCAAAAAAAAGTATTATTTGTTTAATGTACTACTTTCTTAGAATTGCTGCATAATACGATATTATGCAATATTTCCAAAGAAGAGTTGCAATCTACTAGCGACTGACAAATTATAACACTAACCTAAGAAAATATGGAAAAAAAAATACTTGGTAGCAAAATACTTCAATACGAAATATGACCAAATGTTGCAAGATGTATTTGAAATGAGATTGTAAAGGGGTTTAAGCGTACAAATACTATTTTCTTTAATGTAAATATGAATCTACGATGATAGATGCAAATAAATAGGCTCGATCAAACTAATAAAACTATCTATAATTGAAAATTATGTAAGTGGGAATTGACAATATTAGTTGACCTAATCCTATTATTTCTTCATACTTTGCTTCCGATCATAATGAGAGGAATGGTACAAAATACATGGAACCATGTCTATTCCAATTAAGAAAGAAATAATCATGAGATAATTTTTCTTATAATAATGACAATATTTTCTTTTCTAGAAAATTAAAATTTGAAAGTAATTAAAATATTACCAAAGTGTAACACAAATTAGTGTGCATGATTATTTGTCTCATAAAAAAGGAAAAATACTGTGTATGATACCATGACCATAATTCAAAACTCTTGAATATACAAAAAATATTTGAATTACACTACGACAAAAATGAATATAGACTACACTTATTATGCAACAATTTTGAAAAAAAACATTGTAAAATGTTTTTTTTTTTTCAACATCTATCTCAAAAACATCACAAAATATTTATAGAAAATTGTTTAATGCAATGCTTTCGTAGAAATGTTACAATAGGCCTTTAAAATTAATGCATTATGCAATACTTCTAAGGAAGAGTTACAATCTACTAGTGGGTCGAATTGCAACACTTTCCCAAGAAAAGATGAAAAATTTTTTATAGTAAAATTCTTTAATATACTAATGCAAAAATGAGTACAAACAAGACAATACCCATTGTGCAATAATTGTGAAAAAAATGTTGCAAGATTTTTTTTCCTTTTTCGCAACATCTATATAAAAAAAAGTTTGCAAAAAATTTATAAAAAAACTATGTAATGCAACTCTTTCCTAGAAATATTGAATCATGTCATTAAAATTAACAATATTATGCAACACTTCTAAGAAAGAGTTGTAATTTGCTACTAAATGAAGGATTATAACATTTTCAAGAGATTGGATTGAGCCAATGCTTGCTCAATTTGTTCTTGTTTTTGTTCAAAAGATGTTCTTTTGTGTTTTCAATTTGAGATTATTAATATTATATTGGCCCTACAATTTAAATTTTAGCACACTTTTTTGTTACTTTTGATATATAGAGACGATTATTGAAACTATGAATACTAACTTATTAATTATGGGCTAAAATAGAAACAACCACTTATATTTGACAATTACCCCCTGTTAGCATCTCGACTCCCTAATATGTGGAAGTTTAATATGTGAAAATTTCATTTAAAATTTTGAAACTCTTACTCAGACTAAACTTGATTAAAAAATTAATTTTTTGAAAATCTAATTTGAGAGTATTTTTTAAAACTAGTTAGGTTAATTGCATTTTACATTCATGTTCTTTTTACGAGCCATGCATATGTCTAAGACCAAAACAAGAGGCCCAACATGGCTCGAAGAACAAATTGTAGCCATAAGGAAGATAGATATGAGAAAATATACAGCATATTATTTCCATTGGGATTGATCTGTATTTATATAAAGAGCTGACTAATTTACAGCTAACATCTAGTTAATAAATTACATTTAACAATCAGCTAATATTTATAACTAATAACTATCATATAATTTACAAAATAGGAAATAATACAATTGTCAAAGATTCTTAAGAATCTATATTATGCCCTTGCAAGAAAGAGATCTGATAAGAGAGTCTAATCTTTTTTTTAATATTAGAAATCAAGTTCGTGAAGAGGTTTTGTGAGGGCATCTACTAGTTGACCCTCAAATGAAACATGAGTAATTCGAAGCACACCATATTGGACTTGATCACAAATGAAGTGGAAATCAAGGGCAACAAATTTCATGCAAGAGTAGAACACTAGGTTAGAGCACAAGCGAGTGGCTCTAATGTTATTGCAATACATGACTAGGCATTATGGACTTAAAATTCTAAGTTCAGTTAGGATAGAGCACACCCAATTGAGTTTGTGGCAGTGGCAAAAAATGATCAGTACTCAGCATCTATTGATGATCGACCAATAGTACATTGCTTCTTGGAACTCCATGAGATAAGATTATGATCTAAATAGATGATGTATGCACTAGTTGAGGAGTAATCGTCTTTATTACAAGCCAAATCGACATTCGAGAGGGCATGTAAAGATAATGATAAATCACAGTGTAGAAGAATACCATGATCAGATGTACTACATAAATAACAAAGAAGACACTTGGCAGAAGTCCAGTGATCAGTGGTTGGTCAAAGCATGAATTGAGATAGTTAGTTGACAACAAATGCAATATCAGGTCATGTAAGTGATAAGTATTATAGGTTATTCCAACAATGGCTTAGTAGTTGGTTGGATATATGAGAGTAGAGCTATAATGGAGTGTTAGGGGACCGGTTTAGAGTTTTCCATTTTTGTGTGAGCAAGAAGGTCCATGATGTATCCTCTTTGAGAGAGAAGAATACAACGGGGGTGCGAAATAACCTCCATACTAAGGAAGTAGTGGAGAGGACCAAGATCTTTAACAAAGAACCATTGAACAAGAAGAGTCACAAATTTTCCAACAACAGTGTCACTGTCACCTATAATGATAATGTCGTCAACACATATAAGAAGATAGATATAGTAGCTAGTCGAGTTGAAGACAAATAGTGATGTATCAGTAAGGAAGTTCTTAAATCCAAAGGAAAAAAAGAACTAATGAATTTCATGGTGTACTAATCGCACATAGCTTGTTTGAAGCCATATATAGCTTTGTGAAGCTTGCGTACATTAGAAAGAGAATCAAGAACAACAAAATCTGGTGGTTATGCTCAATAAACATCTTCAAAGATATGTTCTTATAAGAAGGTATTATTGACATCTAGTTAATAGAGGGCAATGCTGAGAACCATTCGTATAGTGGAGGGTTTAACAATAGGGCTGAATGTGTTATTATAGTCAATATCTAGCCCTTGGTGGAAGCCTTTAGCATCAAGATGAGTATTGAGTTTGCTAATGGAACTATCACAGTGACATTTAGTATGAAAAACCTTTTGCAACCAATAATATTTTGAGTAGGATCAGTTGGAACAAACTCCTATGTACCATTCCGAACAAGTGCATCATATTCAATAGATATTGCTTTAACACCATTTGTGATCCTTGAGAGCTTGTGTAATACATCGTAAATATAGGTTATGAAAATATCAATTTACAGCTTCATCTTATAAAGTTAAAGTGAAAGAGTCGGTCCATTTTTTTAATTCTTATCATAATTATACTAAAGAAATACTATTTATTGAAAATTTAATTTTTAATTCATAATTGAAATAGCTCTCGAAATAAAATTTAACTTGATATACTCCATAAAAGTAAAACACTATCCAAAAATAAATTCTTATTGAAAATAAAACATAATATATTTTAAAATATTCAAGTGTTATTTGGGATCATGCTGCCACCAACAAACCTCTAGTAGGATTTACTGTTCATCTAAAATATTTACATGAATAGAATGAGCTTGTACCTAGTAAGTAAATCTCACGTATATAATAAATATCATGTTATATGAATAACACAGTTTTAGAACTATAACTATGTATCCCTTCCTTTGAAAACATTTTTGGTTAACAAAAATTGTCATTTCATAAAAATTTCATATTTGAACTCATCATAATATAACGTCAAGTCTATGAAAAGTGATGGACCATAAATATAGTGTCATAACAAGCGTATGTGACCTTATATCTATTTGAATCTGAAATAGCTATCGTACTATAATGGCTAGTATCATATTTTTTCTTTCGTTCTTAACATAGTAACTATAGAGCAATCAGTCAAATGCCCATACTTTTTTCAAAAATTTAACAAACACTTAAGGAAAACATTCTTCATAAATATAATTTTGGATATACATAATAGTTTAAAAATTCATTTCATTGAAAGTCATAATTTTTCGTGCAATTATGTATGCACACACTCATGATATACTTACATACTTAATGCAACTAATATTGCAGAACATATAATAATATATTATAATAATAATAACATCACATAATAGTACATAACCTTCCACAGGAAATTATTTAGAATTTGTTAACAAGATTTAGCATGTTTTTGCTAATTTCTAATCTAGGGTTTGAAATCTGATAAATTTATTTAAAGTTATGACCGGTAATCAATTCTTGAATATTTTGGAATGTTTCGATTAATAAAATAATTCGAAATTTTACTTCCATCATTCTAACATATAACAAAAGCTACATAAAATTATTTAGAATTTATCAATAAGATTTAGCATATTTTGTCTAATTTCTAATCTATAGATCAAAATTTGAGAAAAACTATTAAAGCTACAACCATCACTAAATTTTTTAATTTTCTACAATTTTTTATGTATCCAAAAATCTAGATATTTTAAGAAAACATCTCTTAGACATCAATACATATGGAAAAAAATTGAAGATTCCAAATTATACTATTACATAGCACATATAATTTTTAAACTTATAAAATTATATATTATTTTAAAAATCATAATTAATTACAAATACTTCCAAAAATCATAAAAATATTCTTAGCCTCTTATAACATATATATAATCTTAATTTAAAATTTGGGTTAGAATTATCAGCAATTTCAATTTGGGCTTTCTAATTTCTTATTGAATCAAGATCAATAATTATTGGATTAGAGGATTTAGAGTCTAATGATAAATACAAATAAAAAATATTAACTACTTCAATTTTGATTCTCCTATTATCTATTGGGTTAAGAGAAATAATTATTGAATCAAAAAATTTAGAGTCCAATAGTAAACACAATTAATTAAGCCCACAATTAATTAATAATTATTTTTTATTAATAATAGTAGTCATATGTACTATTATATATCTAATCAAATTTAAATATATATATATATATATATACATATAGGTTCCCAATCTAATACTTTTTTTTTTTTACCTATCTATAGGTATTTGTTTTTAGCCATTGGATCATTGATCTAACGGCTATTATAATTTGAGTAGTTAGAAAAAAATAAATAAATACCTATTATTTAATAATTTTCTCTCTCCACTTTTTATCATAAAAAAATGTGCATAATGAATTTTTATTGAGCGAAAGAATATCTATGAATAGGGAAAAAAAATACATATTAGACTGATGCCCCTTTATATATTAACTATTATATTATTATATATTTGAAAAAGAAAATCAATTGTACTTAAATTAATCTATAAAGAGTTCAATATTAAAATTAATTAATCAAACACTCAACACATTAAATAATAATCATATACATAGATGTGAAATGCATGTTAATTATTTATTTGTTATTAGGCACATGTTATTCCGAGGTGCTTTTTAGATATTTATTTAGAGAAATATTAATTTAAGCGTAGAAGTGCTTAATTAAGAAAAGTAGAAAAGTAGTTGAAATGGAGAAAATGATATAGAAAATTACAGCAATACAATTCATGTGTCAGAAAATAATTACATCTTTGACAGCTCAACTTGCAAGTAAACAAATATAGATAGTTTCAATGATCATCACCACATGTTAAATAGCCAGTATTTTTAACGATGATAATACCAATTATGTAGTCAAAAATAAACAAAACGAAGGTTAGTTTTTTCGACATAGGTGATTCTAGCTATTCAGTCGGAAATATAAATAAATAATATTGAAAATAAATAATGCGAAAGTTAGATCTTTAACACAGGTGATTCCATCTGTATTCTCAAAGATAAAAGAAAACAAAAGTACCGAATTTAACGTGAATGGTTGCAAATAAGAGTCGTATATACTATAACTCAACTTACTAAACAACTCAGAATCACAGATCTACATGAATTTAAAGTGTGTAAAATTTAAATATTAGCACAATATATATATAGTCAGCACTCTGTAAATATTTGGAGTAATAGAAAATAATGAGGTTAATAGCTCAGTATTCCTAAAACCTGCATAAATAATAATAATAATAATATTTAAGTATATATTATAAAAATAATTTCACAACTAAAAATTCAAAAGTTGTTTTTAAAAAATTTATAAAAATAATTTAAAAATAAAATTCTCACAGTTTTGTGATCACCATTAGACATAGATTGTTAACGAAATTTATTCAAATAAACCAAGAATCATCATCATCAGTCTCACAATCTAGCATACTAATTATATAGACCGAATCCGTTAAACGGGCCCTTAAGTATTTTGATATAAGCTAAGATAACAAAGTTATTTTACATAGTTATGAGTTGTCCTCGGCGTAACTATCTCCTCCCTATCCTGCTCTCGAGTCTCCAAAATCTCACCGAGTACTACTTGAGAGGGACAAGTAAGGGATCAGTACTCACATACTTAATAAGAATTTAATTACCTTTTGGATGGATGCAATTTCTCAAACATGCATGGTTAGTAACTTTAAATCCATTTATAAATCAAGTTCATAAATTATTGGTATCCAGAATAATCATATATTTAAAACCAAATTTAAAACCACATCATTATACATATCATATATCACCAAGAATATAAGAAAACTCTTACCCTCCTATCAGGGCCCTATAATACCTCTATAATAGAGGTACTCAGCATCCTGACACTACCTGCGAGTTTATCAGATAAAAACCTATATAAGGGTATAGGTCTCTCAACTAGCGCAGTAGCAATTTGCCAGCGATCTAATAATACCGCGATGTTATAATGGAACTCAAATGTGTGATCCTCTGGTATGTACAATATGTAAGAATGCACAACAACCATGCATCCAATATTCAAATCATACTTTAAAATCCAACTTAGTATTATTTTGGGATTTACTGCACACTACTGTTTTATCCCAAAATCATAACATAAAAATATGTATAAGAATCTACACAATCTAATCCTGGTATAAACTAACAATTTACGGCTATTAACAAATCATCGTAAAATCATGATTTTTTATAAATAAATTTTAAAGTAATTAAAATCCAAAATAGATATAAAAATCAAGTAATCAAACCCATACCACGATATGGTAATGATATCAGGGCTCAAAAAAATCCCCCGTTAATCCCTTAGGTATTCAAACGATGATTTCTGGTTCCTAGTTAGTCCACTTGAAAAAGTTATTTTTCAACTAAAGCTTCAGATGCAGAAACGAAGATCACCATTGAATTCAAAGCACCCAAAAATACTGAGTTAGACACATATCTTATCAAAAATAGGTCTCAGGGTGAGATAAGCCTGTAGCAAGCAAAATAATGCAATTTGTGCCATGAAATTCTAATTTTCGTTCCACAATAGAACATAGCGGTATTTTGTATCAAAACTCGAGTCTCAACCTCATTGAGTCTAAATTCGAAGTTAAAACTCAGTTTCGAGATCCTTATCTTTTGTTACACAAAAAAATCCAAGAATTACATAAATACCACTTTTGTAATTATTTAGACAAATGTCCTATTTTTACTTCTACCAACCGTAATTATTCATCATTCTTAACTCTCTTTCATCTTATATATTTATCTCGAGTAAATAAAATACTTAACCAAAATAATTACGTAAATATCACTTTTTATAAAGTTGGCAAAAACAGTAAAAGTGGTGAAATTCTTACTGGAGATGGTTAGCAATGACAAGACGAGACTCCACTCACTGGAAGTGACGAAAACAAAGGTCAAACGCCAGAAATTTTACCGAAAAATTGTGCTTTTGGCATAATTTTCAGATGGTCAAATCTCGGTCACCGAAGCTCCAATTCTGGCAAAACTAGTGGAGTTTCAATCATCGGTGAGTCTTCTTTAGTACTGGGTGTTGCATGGGCTCAGTGGTAGTAGCATGTGGCAGTGGCATGGCTAAATATATCGTATATTTTCTCTCCCTTTTTTCACTTTCTTAAGCCCTTTCTCTTGAGAATTTGGACTTATGGAGGGGTTTTTAAGTAATTTCTAGGCACTATGACAAAGAAATAAAATATTCTAGATATTTTCCTTATTCTAATCTAAAATTTAATAATTATAACTTTTCCAGTAGCCTTAAAAAGTCTAAAATACCCTTAAAACTTCACATATTTTACATCCTCCCCTCCAAGAGAAATTTTGTCTCGAAATTTGAATACAACACAAGGGTTAAAGTACAACTTCAAGCTAAAAGTTAAACATATAAGGATATTTCTTACACATTTCTATTTCAAGCTCTTATATGGCTTCATCTTCCTTATGGTGTTTCTAGAGAACAATGACAAGTGGCATCTCTCTGTTTCGAAGCATTTTGAGCTCTCTTTCCAGTATTCGAACTAGTTGTTTCTCAAATGTTACATCTTCTTATAATGGCACTTCCACATACTGAATGACATGCGATAAATCAGGCACATACTTTCTAAGCATCGAGATATAAAAAATATTATGCACTCGGCCTAACTGGGAAGGTCAATCCAAGTGATATGCTGCTGGTCTAATTCTAACAATAATCTCAAATAGTTCAATATACCTTGGAGCCAATTTGCCTTCGAGTCAAAATCTGGTGGTCCCATGCCTTGGTGTTACTTTCAAGAATACTTGATCACCAACTTCGAACTCTACTTTGCGTCCTTTTAGGTCCGCATAGCTTTTTTGATGACTCTGCATAACCTTGAGTCTTTTCTGAATCTTGTAATCTTCTTATTAGTCTCTTGTATCAATTCTGGCCTAAGAGTAACATACTCCTCTATATCAGCCCAATATAAAGGTAATCTACATAGCTTCCTATATAATACCTCATATGGAGCTATGCCAAGACTGGTTTGCTAGCTGTTATTATAAACGAACTCCACCAATGATAGGTGATCATCCCAACTTCTACAATATCTAGTATACAAGAGCGAAGTGTATCCTCTAGTATCTAAATAGTCCTCTCAGATTGACTGTTTGTTTAAGGATGATGAGCTGTACTAAGATTCAGTTCTATTCCTAAAGCTCTCTGCAGAGCTCTCCAAAAATTTGATGTAAATCTTGAGTCTGCATCAGAAACTATACTTGATGGCACCCCATACAACTGAACAATATTATCAATATAGAGATGACTAAGCTTGTTGAGTAAAAAAGCAGACCTAATTAGTATGAAATGAGTAGTATTTGTCATCGGATCAATAATCACCCAAACTGCGTCGTTCTTTCTCCGAGTCATTGGCAAACCCATCACAAAGTGTATTGTGATCTTATCCTATTTTTACTTCAGTACGGGTAAAGGCTGTAACAGTCTAGCTAGTCTCTAGTGCTCTGCCTTGACTTGCTAACAAGTCATGCATTTAGCCACAAAAGTCATTATATCATGCTTCGTACCTTTCCACCAGTACTGCCTTTTTCAGATCATGGTACATCTTTGTGCTACTAGGATATACTGCAAACTTGGACTTGTGAGCCACAATGAGAATAATCTTTCTAAGATAAGGATTATTAGCTATCACTAGCTTTCCTTTGAAAAGTATAAATCCTTCTCTTTTTGTACTCCAACCTTCCAACTGTTCCCCATTTTCGAGTTGATTCCAAAATGTTCTCAACTCTTGGTCTTGCTAGTGACTTTGCTGTACCATCTGGAGAAGTGCTAGTATAGCAACAACATTACTAAGACAAGTAGTTTTGTCAGTCTCAAAGAACTATAAATTTAAATCACCAAGTGCCACTGAATTCTTCCAATCATGAAAAATAAGTGTAGCTTATATACCATGAAGTTTTCTACTCAAAATATCAGCTACAACATTAGCTTTACCAAGATAGTATTAAAGCTTGAAGTCATAATCTTCTATATACTCAACCTATCTTCATTGCCTCAAGTTCAAATCGCACTAAGTGAAGAGATACTTCAAGCTCTTGTGATCAGAGAATACATCGAAATTCACAATATACAAGTAACATCTCTAAATCTTGAGAGCAAAACTCACTACTACAAGTTCCAGATCATGAGTAGGGTAATTCTTCTCATGTTGCTTCAACTGACGAGAAGCATAAGCTAGCATCTTGCCATTCTACATCAAGACACATCTTAATCCAAAACTGAAAGCATCGGTGTACATAATATATGATTTTTACTATTAGAAATAGTAAGAACAGGTATAGTTATCAATCTCTTCTTCAATTTTATAAAAGTTTCTTCACAATCGTCATCCCAAGTGAACTTGACATCCTTTCTTGTTAACTTCATCAAAGGTAAGGCAATTCTCGAGAAATTCTCCACAAAACAACGTTAGTAGCTTGCTAAACTGAGGAAACTTCTTATCTTAATCATATTCTTTAGTCTTTCCCACTTTAGAACATATTTTATCTTAGCACGATCAACTAAAATACCCTCTTGAGAAATCACGTACCCTAAATATTTAACTTCTATCATCCAAAAGTCACACTTGAATCTCTTGGCATACAATTGATGATCTCTCAAAATTTAAAATACAACCCTCAAGTATTCAACATGCTCTTCTTGAGTCTTTGAGTATACTAATACAAACCAATCTAGATAGGGTCTAAATATCCTGTTCATGAGATCCATGAATGCTATACGAGCATTCGTCAGACTAAACAGTATAACTAGGAGCTCAAAGTGGCCATAACGGGTCCTGAATGTAGTATTAGGTATGTCTTCTTCTCAAATCTTCAACTGGTGATAAATCAATCTTTGAGAAAAACTTTGATCCAATGACCTTATCAAACAACTCATCTATCATTGGCAAAGGATACTTGTTCTTTATAGTAAGTTGATTCAACTTTCTGTAATCTACACAGAGTCTAAGTGTACTATCAACTTTCTTGGCAAACAATACAAGAGCACCCCATGGGGAAATACTATTTCTAATGAATCCCTTTGACAAAAGATCATCTGTCTGACTTCTCAACTTAGTCATTTTCACTAGAACCATACGATAATCTAGAATAGAAATTGGCTGGGCTATGAGAATCAAATCAATACGGAACTCGATCTCCCCATTAGGTGATAGCCTTTGTAAATCCTCTGAAAAAATATCTGAAAACTCGCTAACCACTGATATCCATGGGTGTTTATCATCAGTTCCCACATCACCATTGATCGAAAACAAATTCTTGAAGTACTCGAGTTTCTTCTTTCTACCCATGCATGGTTTCAAAATTGGTCTTAGTTTCAAATGATTCAAACAAACTTGATAAAAAACAGGACACTCATTCTCAAGCAAAAGAATAACTCTCTTTTTGTAATGGTCGATAATAGCTCGATATTTAGATAATCAATCTATACTGAGAATCACATCAAATTATTGCAAAGGCAACATAATCAAATTAGCCAAAAACTCTTTACTGTTAATTAAAATCAAACAATCACGACACACAATGGAAACATAAGCGATTCCACCTATTAATGTTCCCAAAGTTAAAATAGAATCTAACATAGAACATTCAAATCCCAATAATTGAGCAAACAATAAGGATATAAAAGAATACGAAGCACCCGTACCAAATAAAACATGAGTCCAAGAGTGTTAAATGAGAATCATACCATCAATGACTCCCTTTCCTGTCTGATCATGACCATCATCCCTTCCATTGACTGCAAAGGCTTCTCCTAGCTCCTGAATTGGTGCTAGTGTATCCGCGTCCTCTTTATTTTCCAGAAGCTTGTAAAGTCTGAAAATTCTAAGTGTAGCCTAAACCCTGTGGTCGATACTTGCACTAGTATTGGAAGCCAAAAGACTTTAGAAATAAGAAGAGTTAAATGCTTGAGACCAGTTCTAGACTGGTCTCATTTACTTACCCTAGAATGGTATAGATGCACTATAGCTTCCATATGGCCCATCTTGGGATAAAGCTGGCTTTTGCTGATAGAATGGACAAGATTTCTTCTAGTGCCTTGCAAGCCATAGTGAAAACTTATATACAGTCCAAATCGTCCTCTTCTAGAAAAACCACTACTCTGAGAATTCTGTGATTGTGACTGCCCGTGGTTTTTCTTATTAGCCTTCCTGTTATTACCTTTGCTCCTTGATTGTTCTTTCAAAGTCAACTTGTCATCAAGAAAGGCTTTTGCTTTTTGTGCCATAGCAACAAGATCAACCAAGTTATCAAAATATTGAGTCATAATCTTCTTAAGGATAACAGGCCTCAGAGCTTCCATGAACTTAACAATCTAGAGGGTAGGGTCTGTCTCCGGTACATAAGCATACTGCACCAATTCTAGGAATCAGATATAGTACTTATGCAAAGTCAAACCACTTTGCTTGAGTTGCCCATATTCTCTAATTATAGTAGATCTATGACTAGCATTAGCATAGTGGTCTCTGAACATTCCTTTAAAGATATCCCAAGTCATACCAGTCTCTTGTCTTGATAGCTTGATAGTTTCTCACCAGTTTGCAACTCCATAAGATAACTTATAGACAACAAAGACTATTCGGAACTCAGCAGGTGCCCCGATGGTTGTAAAGATTTTCTCGACATCTCTGAGCTATTTCTCAACTGTGGTGGGGTCTGGTTTACCATCAAAAGTTGTGGACTCAACTTGATGAAATCCTTAAAGAAGCTGGCCTAATGAGCCTCAGGATCTTGTTGAGCTCTTAATCCCGGTATTTCGCACAAAACCTCGTAAAGATCAGTAAGAGGGTTGGGAATTTCTTATTGTAGTAGACTATCAGCTCTTAGCTCTTGCCTCAGTACTCTTCTTCTCGAAGGCATCCTACTTGTCTATATAAATATGACAAGGTTTAAACTTTTTTTTTTTGAAAAATAGTTACAATCTAATCTAACATTGTCATATCCTAGGTAGATAAAACTCGCTTTGATACTAAAATTTTCTATCACAACCCAAACCCCGAGCCAATGGTAGATAGAGAATTTCACAATTAGAAATTCAAGAGTTGATTTTGAATAATTTAAAATAAAATTCTCACAGTTTTATGATACCCATTAGACACAGATTATTAACAAAATGTATTCAAACAAACTAAATATCATAATCAGCAATCTCACAATCTAGCATACTAATTATATAGACCAAGTCCATGAAACTGGCCCTTAAGTATTTTGATACAAGCCAAGATAACAAAGTTATTTTATATAGTTACCAGTTGTCCTCGGGGTAACTAACTTCTCACTATTCTGCTCTCAAGTTTCTGAAATCATACCGAGCACTGCATTATAGGGGAAAAGTAAGGAATGAGTGTACACATACTCAGTAAGAATTCAACTACCTTTTGGATAGATGCAATTTCTTAAATCTGCATAGTTACTAAATTTAAATTCATTTATAAATAAAGTTTATAAATAATTGGTATCTAAAATAATCACATATTTAAAATCAAATCTAAAATCACATCATGGTATATATCATACATCAACAAGAATATAAGTAAGCTCTTATTCTCCTATCACGACCCTGTAATACCTCTGTAGTAGAAATACTCAACATCCTGATACCACCCATAGGTGTATCAGATAAAAACCTACATAGGGGTCTAGGTCTCTTACCTAGCACTCTAGCAACTCACCGGTGACCTAAAAATATTGCGATGCTATAATGAAATTCAAGTGTATGATCTTATGGTATGTACAACATGTAACAATATACAACAGCCACACATCCAATATTCAAATCATGCTTTAAAATCTAAGTTGGCATTATTCTGGGATGTACTATAACACGGGTAGCACACTGTTGTTTTATCCCAAAATCACAATATAAAAATATATATAAGAATCCACACAGTCTAATCCTAGTATAACCAAACAATTTACAATAATTAATAAACTATCGTAAAATCATGATTTTTCATAAATAAATTTTAATGCAATTAAAATAAAACACAGATATAAAAATCAAGTAATCGAACCCCTATCTCGATATGGTAGTAATATCATGCTAATGACGCTCAAAGAATCTTTCGTGATCCCTCAAATGTTCGAACGATAATTTCTGGTTCCTAATAAGTCCACTTGAAAAGGTGACTTTTCAATTGTAGCTCCAAATATAAAAACAAAGGTCACCACTGTTTTTAGAGCACCCAAAAATACTAAGTTATACATATACCTTGTCAAAAATAAGTCTCAGAGTAAGAGTGGCTTGTGGCCACAAAAATTCATGTATTGACCTCACTGAGTCCAAATTCGAAGTCAGAACTTAGTTTCAAGGTCCCTAGTATTAGTTATGCTCAAAAATCTTAGAATTACATAGATACTACTTTTTCTAATTCTTTAGAATAATGTCCTCTTTTTGTAATTAAAATTTACCGCACCTTTAGTTACCATTTTTATTGCTAATAACCATAATTATTCATCACTTTTAACCTTCTTTCAGCTTATATATTTATCTTAGGTAAGTAAAATATTTAACCAAAATAATTACGTAATATCACTTTTTACAAAATTGGTAAAAATAGTAAAAATAATGAAAATCTTACCAAAGATGAATTTCACCGAGCAATTAGTTGGAGCTGGTCGGCGACGGCAAGACGAGACTATACTAACTCAAGTTGATGAAAAAGGAGGTCGGACGCCGAAAATTTCGTAGGAAAACTATGTTTTTGGCATGATTTTCGGATAGACGGATGTCGGTCACCGAAGCTCCGATTCTGGTGAAACTAGTCAGGTTTCGATCTTTGGCGAGTCCTCTCCAGCAAAGGGTGGTGCGTAAGCCTAGCGGCAGCGACATGTAGTGATGGCGCGACTGAACGGATCGGGTATTTTCTCTTCTTTTTTTTCTCTCTCAAGCCCTCTCTCTTGAGAATTTGGACTTCTGGGGAAGGGGGTTTAAGCAATTTCTAGGTACTATTGCAAAGGAATAAAATAGTCCAGATATTTTTCTTATTTTAATCTTAAATTCAATAATTATAACTTTACCATTAGCCTTAAAAATTCTAAAATATCCTTAAAACTTCACAGATTTTACATATAGTTATAGCTATTATGTATATAAGTATATATGCATATATATTTGTATAAATATATCTGTATATCTGTGTATACATGTTTGATGAAAGAGAAATAGTGAAATGAATGTTGAAATATGATGATGTTGATTGGTATTAGAACTGAGAAAATAAAAAAAGAGGAGGTAATTAATTGGTTTCAGGTCGAAGTTTAATATATATGTGTATATATATATATACATATGTTTATAGAGAAATAACTAATGAAAAAAAATATTGAGTTAACTTTAGTAAGGTGGAAAAATGAATTAATGAGATAAAGAGAGAAAACAAGTGGAGTTTTTCTTTTTTTTTTTTTTTGAAAGGAGAGGATGAAAAGGAGCTTTCTATATTCAATTGATAGTGTTGTGCGGTCTAAAATCCTGTATATTGGTCAATACCATGAAGGAAAAAGTTGACCAAGTGAATGTCAAGTCCCATGAGTAAGCTAGTGCGACCTCTTCTGAAAGAGTTACATGAAACCTCCACCGCATAAGTTAGTGCGACCTCTTCCGAAAGAGTTACGTGCGACCTCCACCGTATAAGTTAGTGCGACCTCTTCCAAAAGAGTTATGTGCGACCTCCACCGCATAAGTTAGTGCGACCTCTTCCAAAAGAGTTAAGTGTAACCAGAATGAAAAGGAAACTAGACTAAGCATCGTCAAACGGGTAACCTACAAAGAAAGAAAAACAAAAGTTTCTCTTTAAAGATCGACCAGTCATCTCATTTAAGTGATTACCCAGTTATATTGTTACTCAAATTATATTGCCTGATTATACAGTTACCCATTCTCACAATTGGGAAACATTGAGCTATCCTCACCTATATAAAGGGAGTTCAATGTTTCGATTGGGGATCTTCTGGAGGAATTTTTAAAAAAACCTTTTAAACTCTTGCTTCTTCTTTCCGGACAACACATTGTAATTTTGAGTTCTTATAATTCTCCAGAAAATAATGAAAAACAGTGGACGTAGGCTCATCTTTTTTGGGGCTGAACCACTATAAAATTCTTGTCTCTTTGTTTACTTTAGTTAATTAACCCTTTTCACACACAAGCCACATCTTGCAATTTTCCTAAATTTATTATTGACAAAACCTCCGTCAACAATTGGCGCTAGAAGGAGGGCTATTCCGGTAGAAAATTTTGTCCATTCCGCTTCTTTCAACAATGGCAAACACCAGAAATACCGGAACTAGCCAAAATCAACCCCAAAGTACCGCTGCTATACAGGCAGATCCTGCTCAGGATCAGCTTATCGTGACCACACTGAAAAATATTATCCAGAGACAGGATCGCATAAAGGAAGCACTGGAGAACCTTCAGCAAATTACAAGTCAGATTAATGACTCTCTACGACGACTTACTGAGGGACAGAAGCTAACTCCACCACAACACGAACGTCCTAGAGAACGTCCTGCTCAACAAACTGAGAGAGGAATTTAGATTCTGGAGACAGAGAACCGTGACCAACCTAAAGCCCGGTAGGAGCGTCGAGGAGATTTCATCTCTAAGGTAAAAGGTAAGGTCACGGACTTGTCTCTGGTATCTGGTATCGAAAGTTCGAGCGCTGATCGTGATCGTCGACAACCTTCCCGGAGAGCAACTGTCAATCGTGATTATCTGGAACACGAGCAAAAACGTCAATCGAGGAGTGTCTTTGAAAGGATCAGTAGGGAATCTTGACAGAATTCTGCAAATCTGAGACAACATCTGGATCAACAATGTAGTCAGGAGCGATCCACATCGCATCACAACAACCAAAGCCGATCTCGTTGCACTATTTCATCGGAATCCCTAAGGTCGCAGCACACCCTACCAAACCAACCCTTCTTATATCGTGACAACGATCAAAGGCCACTCCTACCACCAGTAAGAGAGAATGTTCTCCCTCTGAACGTCGATGTTCATAATCTGAGAATCGCTTTAGATGCACTTGCTGGTTGGGACGATGAACTCACTGATGGGTATCGTCAATCACCATTCAGCGAGAGGTTCGAGCTGCCACCTTATCTGTTGGATTTAAACTTCCTGACATAAACATTTTTGATGGGAAAACTGATCCGCAGGACCATATGGATCACTTCAGTGACTTGATAGAACTTCATCGTGTTGATGATCTCGCATGTTGCAGGTGTTTTGCTGTAACTCTCATGGGAGTAGCAAATAAGTGGTTTCAAGGACTCAAGTCCGGCTCAATCTCATCCTGACAACAACTCTAGACTACATTCTTGAGGCAATTTCAGGCTGCAAAGAATTTCACTGTTCCACTGGTCAGTCTGTCTGTTATTCGGCATAGTCCGGAGGAAACTCTATGATCTTACCTAAATCACTTTACCTTAGAATTAGCAAAAGTCAACATCCCACTTGAAGGAGGAGTTTTAACTCTAATGATGGCTGGGGTGCGACCAGAAACTAAACTCTGGGAAGATTTACTTGAGCGAGAATGCAGAACCCTTGAAGACTTTTATTGAAGAGTTGGTCGACATCTAAGGGTGGAATCTTCACGCGAAAACCTTAAGATGACAAAAGGAGGAGGAAAGGATGCTGCCAAAGATGCAATAACAAACAACAACAACAATAATAAGAAGTCGAACAAAAGGAGTAGTGAACAATTGACTGAGAAGCAGCCCAAATGGAAAAAGCAGGAGATTCCAAGAGCTCCTATGAGGTTAAATAATTATACAGAATTCACCCATAGATCATATCTATACGGTCACAAACCAATAGGAGCGGTATCGTCAACCGGAACCAATGAAAGAGAAAGAGCGAGGCACGACCCTAACAAATTTTCTCGGTATCATAATGACATTGGACATGATACCAATAACTGCTTTGCCCTGAAAGATGAGATCGAAATATTGATTAAAGAAGGGCGGTTGTGGTAGTACTCTAAACAGAATAATGAAAGGCAAGAAGAAAACCAAAAACGACTTCCAGAAATTCAGCGCGAGGTACGAACTATTTTTGGAGGACCGCACGTTGGGGGAGATTCCAAGAGAGCGCAGGATAGGTATGCACGAGAAGCTTGACAGCAGCCGTTGACCAACGTCATGCACCTCGAACAGTGACCACGAAAGCTTCAGCGAGTACCGGATATGGATATTACCTTCACGGAACAAGATGCGAGGGAAGTCCATTATCCACATAATGATAGGCTGGTCATAAAGATCAATTGTGGAAGCATACAATTATGGCGAGTATTGGTCGATAACAGAAGCGCTATTGACATCCTGTATTACGACGCCTTTAAAAAGATGGGGTTGAATGAAAGCGACCTAAAACCCACTGTCATTCCACTCTACGGATTCACTGGTAACAGATAATGCCTATGGGCGTGATTGAGTTAATGGTCAACGTTGGAACCTACCCTAGGGTTTCAATGGTAATGACCCAGTTCTTGGTTGTAGATTACCCCTCTGCATTCAATGCTATACTAGGAAGATCAATACTGAGGGAACTTCGAGTAGTAACATCGATCTATCATCTCGCTATGAAATTCCCGACTCAACAAGGAGTAGCCGAGGTGTGTGGCAACCAATATGATGCGAGGACTTGTTAGAACAACTCCTTAAAGCTCGCAGCACAGGATGCGACACCTCACACGATGATGGTCCAAAAAGAAGCGTCAGGCAAAACGTCAGTCGAAGCGTCCGACGAAACGTCAATCAAAACGACAAGCAAAGACCTAGACCCTCGAGAAATCGATGGAGGTCTCAAAACGGGACCCATTGAAGACTTGGAGGATTTGCTATTTGATAGGTCCTCCAAGATTTTAAAAATTGGAGCGAGGCTTCAAGAACCTATGCGAGCTTCATTGGTCATTTTCTAGAATCTAACTTGGATGTATTTGCATGGCAATATTCAGACATGATCGGGATCGATCCGAATATCATATACCACCATCTTAACATAGATCCAACAAAGAAGCCCGTACAGCAGAAAAGAAGAGCTATGAATCTAGAACGGTACGTCGTACCGAAAGAAGAGGTAGAAAAGTTGCTCAAAATTGGATTTATCAGGGAATCTTTTTATCCGAACTGGCTTGTAAACCCAGTTTTGGAAAAGAAACCCAACGAGAAGTGGAGAACATGCATCATTTCACAGATCTCAACAAAGCATGCCCAAAGGACAGCTTCCCCCTTCCAAGAATCGACCAGCTTGTAGATGCGACGTCGGGGCATGAACTCTTAAGTTTCATGGACGTATATTCTGGATACAATCAAATCCCAATGTACGAACTAGATGAGGAGCACACTTCGTTCATCACTGATCGGGGATTATACTGTTACAAAAAGATGCCCTTCGGACTCATCAATACAGGAGCAACCTACCAGTGTCTTGTCAACATGATGTTTGTAAAACAAACTGGCAAGACAATGGAGGTATATGTTGATAACATGCTGTGAAGTCAAAGAAAGCCGAAGATCACATCAAACGTCTTGATGAGATGTTCAAAATTCTCCGAAAATATCAAATGAAGCTGAATCCTCAAAAGTGTGCATTTGGGGTAGGATCTGGAAAGTTTCTGGGTTTTATGGTCAATCAGTGAGGCATTGAAGCTAACCCACAGAAGATACAAGCGCTGATTAGTATGCAATCTCCTCACAAACCCAAAGATGTGTAGAGCCTGGCAGGAAGAGGGACCGCATTGAGTCGATTTGTATACAAGTCGACGGATAAGTGCCAACCATTCTTTGAAGTATTGAAAGGTTCAAAGAGGTTCAAGTGGACAGGAGAATGCGAGCAGGCATTCCAAGAATTAAAAATGCACTTGAGTTCTTCTCCACTCCTGTCTAAGCCAAATCCGGGGGAAGAATTATATTTATACCTCGCTGTTTCTAAATATGCGACAAGCACTGCGTTAATTCGGGAATAAGAAAAGATACAGCCACCAGTGTACTACGTAAGTAAAAGATTACTCGATATTGAAACAAGATATCCAGAGATAGAGAAATTGGCATCAGCACTCATTGTTGCATCCAGGAAACTTCGACCTTAATTTCATGCGCAAACCATCAAAGTTTTCACGAACTTTCCATTAAAGCAGTAACTACAAAATCCTGAGGCTTCTGGGCGACTACTTAAATGGGCAGTTTAGTTAAGTTAGTTCAACATCAATTTTCAACCTCGCACGATGATCAAAGGGCAAGCCCTCGTAGATTTCATTGCGGAATTCACGTATAATGTCGATCTTCCCACAGAAGTAATCGAAAAGCCTACCACAAATTTATCCAAATTGTGGAAGCTTTATGTCGATGGATCGTCGAACGAGAATGGAGTTGGTGTGGGCTTAGTACTAATCAGTCCTGAAAGGCACAATATTCATTGTGTACTTCGATTCAAATTTCTAGCATCAAATAATGAGGCAGAATATGAAGCACTGATAGCCAGTCTAAAGCTCGCACAAGAAATGAAGGTCGAAGTAATTGAGATATACAGTGATTCCCAGCTGGTCGTTTGTCAAGTAAATGGCGAATATCAAGCAAGGGGAAAGAGAATGATGGCTTATTTGCAGGAGGTACAAAGATTATTCTTGACATTCGCTGCCTATATAATATTCAACTTCTTCCTCGTATTAAGAATACTCGGGCAGATGCCCTAGCCAAACTCGTCTCAACAAAAGATGCCGAATTACTAAAGGTGGTCCCTGTCGTGTTTCTTACAAAACCTAGTACTGAAGCAGAGCCTCAAATAGCTATGACGATTGATAAAAGATCATCGTGGGTAGATCCTATAATAAAGTATATAAAAAATGGCAATCTCCCCAAAAACAAAGACGACACAAAGCGACTTCGAATAAAAGCAGCTCGCTATGTTATCTATGACGAGAAGCTTTATCGAAGGAGCTTTAGTGCACCGCTATTGTTATGTGTCGATGAACAAAAAGCAGACTACATTATGAGGGAGATTTATGAAGGAATAAGCAGAAATCATTCCGAGGGGCAGGCACTTGCGAACAAGAGTCTAAGACAAAAGTATTTTTGGCCGACCATGAAGAAGGATACGATGGAATTTACTAGGAGGTGTAACAAATGCCAACGATTTGCAACTGTTCCTAGAATGCCATCCGTTCCTCTCACTCCAATGACCAGTCCATGGCCATTTGTAGTATGGAGAATTGATATTATCGGAACACTTCCATTGGCGCGAGGTGGGTTGAAGTATGCAGTGGTCGCAGTCGATTATTTCACCAAATGGACAGAAGCTGAAGCTTTGAGTACCATTTCTGCAAAAAAGATGATAGATTTTGTTTACAAAACTATAATCTGCCGTTATGGAATACCATATACCATAATTTCTGATAATGGGAAACAATTTAACTGTGACGAGTTCCATAACTTCTACAACAACTTAGGCATCAAGAAGAATATCTCTGCTGTTGTTCATCCATAAGCCAATAGACAGGTCGAAGCGAGAAATAAAATACTTAAATACAATATAAAGACAAAGTTGGAAGAGCATAAAGGAGCTTGGCCAGAGGTACTCCCTGATGTGTTATGGGCTTATCGCACCACTCAACGAACAACTACTGGAGAAAGTCCATTCTCTTTAGCTTACGGATATGAAGCAATGATTCCGGTTGAAATTGGAGCGAGCTCTCTACGACGATCAACATATGAGCAAAATCACAACAAAACACTAATGAGGATTGAGCTCAATCTTTTAGAAGAAAGGCGTGAGCAGTCTCAGCTTCGAGTCGCATCATATCAACAGCGCACTGCTCGATATTATAACTCTAAAATCAGATGAAGAGGGTTTGAAGTTGGTGACCTTGTTCTTCGGCATTTTCTACCTAATAATAAACAGCACGGTGTTGGAGTATTTGGACCCTCTTTGGAAGGACCGTATGTTATTGATACCATTATTCGACCTGGGACATATAAGTTAGCTCACACTGGCAGACAAAAGATCGAGCATACCTGGAATGCAAAATAACTTCGTCGATATTATCAGTAAATTTTCATGTATATCTTTATGTTTTCGTCATTCATCAATAAAGATCTACTTATTCGTCATTTGTAATTGTCATTCGTTAATCGTCATTCGTCATCATCAATAAAAGTGTCTCCTCATCGATCATTCGATTTGGTACTTTTTATAG
This sequence comes from Parasponia andersonii, assembly GCA_002914805.1. Taxonomy (NCBI): domain Eukaryota; kingdom Viridiplantae; phylum Streptophyta; class Magnoliopsida; order Rosales; family Cannabaceae; genus Trema; species Trema andersonii. The sequence goes on from JXTB01000063.1 coordinate 90,643, forward strand.
TTTTATGGCAGTCTTCGAACACCATAAGACTCGGGGGGCAGTGAGATCAGAATATTATCTCCTACTTATTTCCTAAGGGACTATGCAAAACGTCCATTTAGAGGGGTCAGAATTTTAGATCGTCGAAATATTTAAAATTCCTTAAAATCTTAGGATTTTCTCCTCACTTCATGCCTTAGCATGTTGTATTATGCAATTTCCCTCCTCGAACAACAAAGTAACTAAGCAAAATGTTCATTGTTCAATGTGATATATTGCTACATTTACATTTTGCAAAAACAGTATTGAGTTTCATCACTCATACTTGTTGTTTTCTTAAGAGACCTAACCTATCCTAACACAACCATTTTAAGTGTGTTAGATTCAAATCGTAATAGCGTACTGATCAGTCACTTAGTGATTGACTACTTGGTTAAATTAATTATCTTCTATATTATGACTTAGTGTGTTGATTGTTTTGCAGGAATAAATGTCTAATAAGGAAAGCATTCATTCATTGATAAAAGCTCGCACCTATATGCAAGCAAAGAAATACAAATAAGAGGGGACCAAACCCGTATTGTTCTGAAGTAAAAAAATAAAAAAAAATAACATTATTATTATTGTGCAGACATGCTCGCCCCACGATCTCCAATCTTGGTAGCTTCATCTTCTCTCCAACTATGGACAAGCTCGACCACGTCTTCGCCGAGGATGGAAAAGTCGAAGTCCGGATGCTCGCAAAAGATGTTGTATATGATAGTCGATGAGGCGATGCCGCTGGCTTTGTCTTCAAGCTCCTTGACTTCAGTAGCCTTGAACTCTTCAACAGCCTTGTGAGCCACCTCTGTTGTTGCCTCCTTCATGAGATCCGGATGCTCGAAGATAGTCTTTTCAAGATCTTTAATTTTTTCCTCGAGCTTCTCCTTTTCGAACTTTTCTTTGGCCAAACCTTCGAGCAGCTGCTGCCTCTCTAAATTGAAGGCTTTTTTCTCCTCCTCGCGAGCCTTCTCCAAGTCCTCGAATGCTTGAGTTATCTTGTCGACTTTTTCGGCCTTCTCCAAACACTCGAGTACTAGGTCATGCATCAGGATAGTAGCTGCAGTAGTCTGAAAATATAACACATCAATACCAGAAAAATGCATTAAAAAAAAAAAGGAAGATACTTACATTTGCCAACATCCTCATCGCAGAACCAAAGGCATCCTTGGCAGATCGTCGCTTCATCCTCTTCCAACCCTCTTCGGAAGTGAAGCGATCAATAAAGATTGCACTCATACCAGCTTTCTCCAGTAATTGATTTAGGAGTGTGAAGAGTTCGTCGTCCTTATCAACCTGGTTTGGTTCCGAAGAAGTGGCAGTCTCCTTGGATGGTTCGGGATGGCTCATAGTTTGAGGCTATGGAGGAGGCGAGCTTGTCGGGATATCCTCGAAGGCGACTTTTCATTTCTTGGAAGTGACCTTCTCTTTCCCTTTTGATGTCGATGGATTTGTGCTCTCTGGCGTCTTGGACTTTGCCATGGACCCGAGAATGGAAGGTGGTGCTCGCAGTCTGCTACTAATAACCATTTCTGTATAGATGTATCAGCAAGCAAAGTGACATAATACGATGATGATGAAAATATATATATGTATATATATAATTACTCTCTTCTTGTTGAGAAGCTGGTAGTGATGCTATTTCTGGAGATGATGGTTCCGAAGTTGTGGGGGTGGCAGGTGCTTTTCGTTTCCTAGGTTTAGAAGAAGAGGCACTCTTTTCTGTCTGCTTCCTCAGCTTCTTTTTCTTCGAGCTCGAGGGTCTGGTCGAACGGACGGCGGGATCAGGGAACGCGGCTCCCTTTGAAAGCAAACCGTAAGCGACCAAGTTTTTTTCAATCAAATTCCTCAATTGGAAGGTCGTTGATTCTGTACACCCTTGTGAGCTGTTCTCTGGAAAGTCCAGGCTGTTCCCTGTTATCTGCGATGACATACGAGTGCGATCAGAAAAAAGATGATAATACAGAAAAGGCGATAAATTGAAAAGCTACCTACCAGGATTCTGAAAGAAGCCGTTATCCGCATAGTCAAAGTGGAAAAATGGATTTTTCCATTTTTCCATATTGTTGCAAACCTCGTAGATAGTTTTTATTGCCTGGTTTGACCACTTGCTAGCATAAAAGAAGTCGAAATCTGATGGGTTTGATTTCATTTGGTAAAACCAAGCGAACTCTTCAGGTGTGGGGGTTTCTAAGCCTAATTTATGGTATAGTATGTATAGACCTACCATGTATCTATAAGTATTTGGAGTTAGTTGAAAAGGAATAACTCCGTAATAGTCGACGATGGATTTTATATAAGGATGACGTGGAAGGTAGACCCCGCATTTGAGAACTGCTTCAGATAATGAAGCAATTCCGTGAGGTGGTGTATGTGGTCGATTGAACTCCATGGAAAGATGAAGGGGGATGGCAATCTTATAGTTGTGCAAGATTTTGCTAAGCCTGTTCGTGGTACAGCTCATCCTTATGTTAGTACATGACCAGTCTCCCTCTACATAATGTCTTTTTATGCTACCCTAAACTTTGAATCATAGTACATTGAAGTTTGAATTCATTTCAGATCAGGCCTAAATATATTTGATTCGATTTACCAACTTAAATAGCCCATTTAGTTTTTAGATATTCCCATTTTCACAATATTGTCTCTTCGTTGAGCATATTGGACCCTTAATTGAGAAAATGTTTATGTGTTACACGAAAAAGGAAAAATGTTCATGATATATGTTCAATGTGGGGTTTCGCGTTTGGATGTATGAGTTATGCTTTCTATTTTTACTCACTAGTATTTATTAATTGTTGTGTATTTTGGATTTTATACTTACTTTTATGTTTGTTTGGTTGAATTTTTTTTCTAGTTTGTATAGTTATCTATATATTTTAGTTTTACATCTAATTTTTACTATAATGTAGGTGATTTTTTTGTGGAAATGTGTACACACTTGGCACCAAGTATTTTGTGTGCACATATGTACACACTTGGTATTAAGTGCCGAGTGTGTACACTTAATATGCACACTTCTTGATACTCGGTGCCATGTGTGCAGCTTGTTAAACATAATTTTTGGAACATGTGTTCATCATTTTAGTGCACCAAAATGTGTAATAAAATATTGAATACCAAAAAAAGAGGGGGAAACTTATACCGTCTTTTGGAGGATCCTTAGTGGTTAGGATCCCCTAAAAGTAGTACAAGTTCCCCCTTTTTTTTGGCACTTAAAATTTTATCCCTTAAAAATTTTAGATTTCATAATATACATAATAATTTTTAATATTAGATTAAAATCATAGTAAAAAAAAATTGTGTATTAAATAAAAAAAATCATATGACACCTAAAATGATAAAATACTCCTATAAGACATAAAACATGTTAAATTTTTCAAAATAACCCTAGAGTACACGAGATACCAATAAAAGATGTAGATTTTCCGAAATACCCCTATGACACCCTTAGAAGTCCCAAAATTACAAAAATACCCATAGAAGAGAATAATCGATCTACAGTTATTCTGTTGGTTGATGATTTATTTTCAAATATGTACGCTTATCAATTATCTTTAATATATACATGATTTATTTTATGCACGAAAGAAATTACCTTAGACCCGTTCAGGAGTCGGTGAGAGATTATGCATCTCGATATCGACTTCTGAATTATCTCGTTTGAACAATTTGAGATTACACATTATGTGTGTTATAGTTTGCTTATAAACATTTTTCTCTGGTCGAGTTCTGGTGGTATCTCTTTGTGTTCTCCAAGTATGCATATATATATAGCACACTTAGGAGAACTGTGGGGAGTTACTGCCAAAATTTCGGTGTGAATGGAACAATATTTGAGTAAATGATGGACTATATAACAAAGTGATCTTTAATGGGATAGGGCCTTACCTTTTAGTAGTGGAGTGATAAGGTGGATTTAGGTCTCAAGCACATGGAAGTGCTTGCATATTAGCCATATATATGCCTATATGTCATTGTATGCGCTCTTTACCGATAATTGTTCTTTGCTATATGTGGACAATATAAGATGGACATTGACAAGAGTTGGATGAGCATAAGGAATCGATTGTCAACTCAATTTAGAAGTGGTGCTAAGGCTTTTGCTGAGAGATCAAAAGCATTTTTCAATGACCAAGGTAAAGTGAGATGTCCGTGTAGAACATTCTTGCCAAGACGATTAGAGACACCATCCCAGGTCCACTCCGATGTGGAAGGATGTGAAGAAAGAAGACATTGAGCTCATCTTGAACCGGATGGAGGTGAGTGAGTTTCCTAAAATATTTATTTTAAACTATTTTAATAAAATCCTTTATTAATAATTATCCATTTTAATTTCGCAGGTGAAGTTTGATTATCCTTGGTCTGATGCATTCTTCATGAACTCTATTGAGCAGTCCATGATGGCATATTTACACGATTGGTGCAACATGATGCAGAATCATTTTACGAAAATGAGGAGTAAGAGGGATATAGCTTTTCTTAAGGTCAATCCGTACAAGAACGTTCCCTTCGATCATTGGAATATTTTGTGTGATCGTTTCGATTCTCAAGAGTTGGAGGTAATTAACATGCTTTTACAAAAAAAAATTAATTATTAAGAATGAATTATAATCAACAGTGAAATTAACAACTTGTGTATTTTTGAAGAAAGTCTCAACATAGAACTTAGAAAATCAGTCTAAGTAATTGTATTCGCCTGCACAAGGGTTATCTACCATGATTAGCCAGATGAAGGAAAAGTTAGAAAGTCAAACATTTTCTCTAATCAGTACAAAATATACTATAACCAAATAATCTACCTTTTTTTCCTACTTTTCATAGGGAAACCCAGAAACCGAAGAGCTTATAAGCCTGATCGACTACTTCAAGAGCTGCCATCTCAAGCCGTTTGGTTGGCAGAATGAGTATACCCAGGAGAAATATGTAAGAATTCATTATGTTTGTTTAAAATATTTAATTTGCGTATATAAATTATAATTACTTTAATTTTTATTTTATTTTGTAGGTGGAGATGGTTATGTCCAGGGCAGAGGTGCTAACTCAAACTCAGTCTCGTGCTCAATCTGAGTTTGGGGATAGTGCCTCGTCTACTGAGTCTGTGGTGGGGCTAGAACAGGTCGAAGAATTTCAGATCATGTCCAAGGCTTTAGGGATTAGATCTAGGACGCAAAAAGGGTTGGGAGCACTCTCTCGGCTGAAAAGTATAGGAAGATAGAAGGCTGCCAGCACGGGACATGTCACGACCCAAACCCAAGCCAGTGGCAGAAGGGGAATTTCACAACAGTGAGAAATTTCTTGATTTATTTGAAAAGTGTCTAAAATGTTTTAGTTTTGTAAACAGTCCATTTTAATAAAGTATTTGGAATTTCATCCTGTGAACCTCTCCCACAGTTCGTATACACCATTAAACATAGACCGAATAATAATTAAAAAACAGGAAAATCAAATATAAGTCCAAGCATCATCATCATCTACAACAACAAGTTAAATCCCAAAATGGCATACATAAGTTTACAGACAAAATAGAAAGTAGTAATCTTAGTTCAATGCCGATACAAAATCCCAAACAGTCCAAACACCACAACAGTAGACTTCTAGCATTACCAAGAAATAGACTACAGTCAAGATGGCCTCTTACTCCTCCTGATTACTAAGATCGCACTAAAAACAACCTGAAGAAGAGAAGAAAAGGGGGTGAGCATACAATGCCCAGTAGGAAAATAGTTACCTCGAAGAAAAACAGTTCAGTAATGGAAAACTCCTACATGGTTAGTTCAAATCCAAAACATACACACACATATATATTTATATATAATCCAAACCGGGAGCCCATATATATAAAACAGTATAATCAAAACCACCAATCCATATGCACATGACACAAATCAATCCATACCCATGAGCTCTCATCCTCTCATCTGTGAAAACCCAAGATGATGGCACTAAATATGCCTAATAGCCTACCTGACACCTGAGCCTATACCAGGAGGGGACACCCGTGTGTCGCTTACCGACCCTAGAGGGGCAACCGAATGACCTACGCCTGCCAAATAGGGAGGTAATCAGAAGAACAAACCCCGCGCGAGTTTACGGACTTTCACCGACGGTAGGGCATGCAGCGTCACACTATAAAACCCACAATGCTAATACGGTACTCATGTATGATCCTATGACACGTGCAATATAGAACTGAAGTGTAAAAACTATTGTACTCTGGTTTTTCAGTAAAATATGCATAATAGGGTTTTATAGAAAAACAGGCAGCATAACGGCCCTATTTTTGATATACCCAAAATAACCTATACACAATAAATTCCCAAAGCAGTACAGTATATATCGTACAACTAGATTTCATCACATATAATTCAAATCATTATAAACACACTTGTTCTTATATGCTGTAAAAAATAAGTTTTAACTCAAAAATAGTATAAAACGAAGGTAACTAAACCCCTACCTCACCGGAATAGCGATACCATGCTATTGAGTCCCCAAGGTATCGTTGACGATCGCCCAGAGGGTCGAGAACCAATTCCAAGCCCTCGATTGTCCTCTTGCGAAAAGTCAACTTCTCATCGGAGCTTCAATTTCGTAAACGGACCTCTTCACTGAATTCCTAGCACCCAAAATAGCTAGGTTAGACATATGATTTGTCTAATTCTGGTCGGGCCCACACCAGACTGGTGGCATGCAAAACGAGATAAAATCTCGACCGTCTGATCTCAATTTTCGTGCCGATCACCAAACCACACAATATATATATATCAAACTTCTCCATTTTCTGAATACATTCCAAAAATGAACTCAAAAACACAATCCAACGGTCGGATCAAAAATAACAACCATAAACTCGAAATGCCCAAAAATGGCAACTTTCAATCTGGACAAAATGGGGTTGAGATATATATACCCTGATGATTCTTGAGACGAGACGAATCCAACAGGACTGGTTGGAGGTCGAATGGTGGCTGGAATCGTCGCCGGTGATAAAAAAATCGATTCGCCTCTATGGAGATTTCTGGCCATGCAGACGTCGGCGGCGGCGGAGCTTCGGCGCGGCACGACAATCCTTCACCGGTCAGTGGCGCGGGCAGATGGTGGCCGGAGCGCTCCTTGCAGCAGTCGGGCGTCGGCGGCTGAAAAATGCAGAGAGAGAGAGAGAGAGAGAGAAATCGGGGAAGAAGAGAGAGAAGAGAAATTAGTGAACAAGCCACGTGGCCTATTTTGAATGGGCTGTGCAATTTTTCAAAAATCACACATAAGTCCCAAAATTTCAAATCTCTATCAATCTAGTCTCCCAAAATTTTCAATTTAGTCCCTCTGCACAAAACTTTTGCAAATTAATCCCCCCAATATTTTTTTTGAAAAATTAGTAAATTGTCCAAATTACCCTCCTAAAAATCCAAGTTTTTACATTCTCCCATCCATAAAAGAATTTCGTCCCGAAATTTAAAATACAAGTCAAAGTTTCCATCACAATACAACTTCTAACTGAAAGTTAAACAAATGAGGGTCCTTCTCGTACATCTCCGTCTCGAGTTCCTAAGTAGCCTCGTCTTCCTTGTGATATTCCCAAAGCACCTTGACAAGTGGGATCTATCTTTTGCGAAGCACCTTCAACTCTCTAGCCAACAAACGAACAGGCTACTCTTCATAGGACACATCTTCTTGGATTGGTACATGAACATACTGGATATCATGAGATGCGTCCGGTGTGTACTTCTTCAACATCGACACGTGAAACACATTATGCACGTGGCCTAACTGTGCAAATAGATTCAAGCGATGCCCCTGGTCCAATCCTCTCAATTCATGTCCGAAAGTAACATGCTCTTCTGGTTCTGCCCACCACAAAGGCGATCAACACGGCCTCCCATACAACACTTCATATGGAGCCACACCCACACTGGTCTAGTAACTGTTATTGTAAGCAAATTCCACTGAAGGAAGATGGTCATCCTAGTTCCCACCAAAGTTCAGTATGCAACAATGTAGCATGTCCTCAAGAATCTGAATGGTCCTTTCAGACTGACCATCTGTCTCAGGATGGTGAGCTGTACTGATATCTAATAACGTACCAAACGCTTTTGTAAGACTCTTCAAAATTTGGAAGTAAATCTTGGAACTATATCAGATACTATGCTTGAAGGCACACTATGAAAACATAAAAAAGTTCTCCACATACAGTCTACTGAGCTTAGTAAGAGAGTAGTCAATTCGGATCGGTATAAAGTGAGCACTCTTCATCAACCGATCGACTATCACCCAAACTGCGTCGTTCTTCCTCAAGGTCTTCGGCAAACTGGTCACGAAGTCTATCATGATCTTGTCCCACTTTAATTCTGGAATTACCAACGGCTAAAGTAATCCAGCTGGTCTCTGGTGTTCAGCCTTGACTCGCTGACAAGTCAAACACTTAGCCATAAAAGTAGCCACATCCCTCTTCATATCTTTCCAACAATATTGCCGCTTCAAGTCCCGGTACATCTTAGTACTACCCGGATATACTGCGACCCTTGATTTGTGAGCCTCTGTTAGAATGGTTTCTCAAAGATTAGGGTCATTAGGCTACAGCCAACCTCCCATTGAAAAGCAAGAACCCTTATCTATTAGTGCTCCAACCATCTAACTGCTCACCATTCTGAAGCCGGTTCCAGATTGTCCTCAACTCCCTGTCTTGCCACTGACTCTGCTGGACAGTCTGGAGTAGAGATGGTGAAATCACAATGTTGCTCAGGCAAGCAACACCTTCATTCTCGAAGTACTGCAAGTTATAGTCACCAATCGCAACTGAGTTTTATTAATCTTCGAACACTAGTGCAGCTAGTACACCACGAGGCTTCCTACTCAGTGCATCAGTTACAACATTGGCTTTACCAGGATGATACTGTAGGTCAAAGTCATAATCCTCTGCCATATACTCAACTCATATTCGCTGTCTCAAGTTCAAATCCTTCTGGGTAAAGAGATACTTCAAACTCTTATGATCGGAGAATATGTCGAACTTCACACCATACAAGTAACAT
>JXTB01000063.1:99798-237030 GCA_002914805.1 Parasponia andersonii
AGATCGACTGAAATACCTCCGTGAGAAATCACATGACCCAAGAACTTCACTTCTGACATCCAAAAGTCACACTTCGATTTCTTGGCATACAACTGACGATCTCTCAGGGTCTTGAGTACTATTCCCAGATGTTCAGCATACTTTTCTCGAGTCTTGGAATATACCAGGATATCGTCGATGAACACAACCATAAAACGATCCAAAAACGACCTGAAAACCCAATTCATGAGATCTATAAAAGCTGCAGGGGCATTCGTTAAACCAAATGGCATCACTAGAAACTCAAAGTGACCATGTCGAGTTCTGAATGATGTCTTAGGTATATCATCCTCTTTTATCTTCAACTGATGATAACCGGATCTCAAGTTAATCTTAGAGAAGCACATCGAACCACCGAGTTGATCAAACAACTCATCTATCCTTGGGAAGGGATACTTGTTCTTCACCGTCAACTGATTCAACTTCTTGTAGTCCACACAAAGTCTCAAGGAACCATTAGCTTTCTTCACAAACAAAACAAGAGCACCCTAAGGAGAAGTGCTACTGTGAATGAAGCCTTTGGAAAGCAAATCGTCCAACTGTTCTCTTAATTCTTCCATCTCAGCAGGTGCCATGCGATAAGCTGGAATAGAAACTGGCTGAGCTCCAAGAACTAGCTCAATATAGAACTCGATCTCCCTATCAGGTGGTAACCCCAATAAGTCTTTAGGAAATACCTTCGAATACTCACACAGCACTGGAATCCATGGGTCTTGATCATTTGTCCTCACCTCACCATCTATGGCAAACAAGTTCACATAATACTCGAGTTTCTTTCTTCCACCTAAGCACGCTTTCATAATAGGACTAGGCTCCAACGGACTCATTCTAGCTTGATAGATAATGGGATATCCATCACTAGGAAAAAGAGTCACCCACTTCATACGACAGTCCACAACTGCTCGATATTTAGACAGCCAATCTATACTGAGTATTACATCGTATTGTCCCATCAGCAACACAATCAAATCAGCAAGAAGCTTCCTATCACCAATCACAACCCAACAAGACTTACACATACTAGACACATCGGCTACTCCTCTCAAAGGTGTACCTAACGTTAATACATAATCCAAATCAGAAAATTCCAACCCCAACAGTTGAGCAAACAACAAGGAGATGAATGAATGGGATGCACCAGTATCAAACAAAACATGTGCTCAAGAGTGTGAAATAAGGATCATACTGTCAACAACACCTCGATCGGTCGATCCTGAGTGTCGTTGGCTCCAGTAAAAGCATAGGCTTGGCCAGTCACCTTTCCTTTCCCCTTGTTGCCTCTCCCCTGACCAGGATGGCTACTGCTAGATCCTGGACCACTACTGCCATATCCACGCCCACCCTGACTTCCTGAGGCCTGAGGAGTCTGAAAGTTCTGAGTAAAATCCTGAGGGCAGTATTGATGCTGATAAGGCTGAGAGGAAGTAAAAGTCTGCGAAGCACCTTGTGACTGTTGCAGCCTTGCCTAAGTGTTCTGATAAGGAACAGAACCTAACTGGCTCCCCTGCGGTTGAGAAAGAGGAGATTTCTGCAGGCGAGTAGGACACTCATTCTTCTGGTGACCCGGCTAGCCACAAACGAAATATCCTCCATAAGGACTACTTCTGCCAGCCCCTGAAGAGCTACTACTGTTCGAGCTCCCACTGTTCAGAGTACCCTGGGCTGACCACTGCCCCTGGTTCCTTCTGGTGGCTTTCCTATCATTTCCTCTCCGCTGGTTCCTCCTGGAATCAAATTCTACTTCGATGGTCTCTACCCGCTGGGCAGCTATTGCAATCTCAGGAAGAGTATGGAAAGTCTGAGTGCCAATCCTATTGAAAATGTTCCGGTTCAGATAACTCCTGAACTTTGCAACTTGGGACTTCTCACTCGTACCTGGGTCAAGGGCAACACTTGTCAACTCAGTGAACTCAATCAGGTACTCATTCACAGTTCTATTACCTTGGACCAAAGTCTCAAACTGATTCATAATCTCATCTTGTTGATCTTCATTGGTATATTGAGCCCTGAAAATCCGCTCAAAGCCTTCCCAAGTAAGACTCACAACATCCTACATCTGCTCCATAATCTCCCACTAACGAATGGCACTCCCGGACAGACGGGTAACGGCAAAGATTGCCCAAAACTCTACCGGAGCACCAAGGGACCGAAAATGCCTCTCCATCTCACGCAACCAAGTAATTGCCATGAGAGGATCTGGTCTCCCATTAAACTACCCTGGCTGGAGGCGCATGAATCACTGGAGGTAATCTGACTGATCCAGCTGAAGTGCCCTCAGAGCGGGAGACTGATAGTCTGGGTTGCTCATCTGAGCAAATGCCTGCTGCATTTCCTCAATCAGATGAGAGAAATCTGGACGTTGAGAAGGTTCGGCACCCGGCTGGTGCCTCAGAACTCTTCTAAGAGGCATCCTTACAAGTCTGAAACAATATGCCAAGCCGTTAGTGAGATAATGATGCATGCTTGTCAGAAAATAACTTTAGTCTAGTGTAATGGCGATATGTCTGAGCTATTAAAATCAAAGCTCTGATACCAAAAATTTCTGTCACAACCCAAAACCCGGGCCAGGGGTAGAAGGGAAATTTCACAAAAGTAGGAAATTCCTTGATTTATTTGAAAAGTGTCTAAAAAGTTTTAGTTTTGTAAACAGTCTATTTTAATAAAATATTTGGAATTTCATCTCGTGAACCTCTCCCACAGATCGTATACACCATTAAACATAAACCGAATAATAATTGAAAAATGGGAAAATCAAATATAAGTCCAAGCATCATCATCATCTACAACAACAAGTTAAATCCCAGAATGGCATACATAAGTTTACAGACAAAATAGAAAATAGTAATCTTGGTTCAATACTAATACAAAACCCCAAACAGTCCAAACTCCACAACAGTAGACTTTTAGCATTACTAAGAAATGGACTACAGTCAAGATAGAAACCCAAGATGATGGCACTCAGTATGCCTAATAGCCTGCCTGACACCTAAGCCCATACCCAGAGAGGACACCCGTGTGTCGCCTACCAAACCTGGAGGGGCAACCGAATTGCCTACGCCTGCCAAATGGGGAGGTAATCAGAAGAACAAACTCCGCGCGAATTTATGGACTTTCACCAATGGTGGGACACGTAGCGCCACACTGTAAAATCCACGATGCTAACACGGTGCTCATGTATGATCTTATAACATGTGCAATACAGAACTGAAGTGTAAAAACTATTATACTCTGGTTTTTCAGTAAAACATGCATAATAGGGTTTTATAGAAAAACGGGCAGCATAACGGCCCTATTTTTTATATATCCAAAATAACCTGCACACAGCAAATTCCCAGAGCAGTACAGTGTATATCGTACAACCAGATTCCATCACATATAATTCAAATCATTAAAAACACTCTTGTTCTTATATGCTGTAGAAAATAAGTTTTAACTCAAAAACGGTATAAAATGAAGTTAACTAAACCTCTACCTCACCGGAATAGCGATACCACGCTATTGAGTCCTCAAAGTATCGTTAACGATCACCCGGAGGGTCGGGAACCAATTCCAAGCCCTCGATCATCCTCTTGCGAAAAGTCAACTTCTCACCGAAGCTTCAATTTTGCAAATGGACATCTTCACTGAATTCCTAGCACTCAAAATAACTAGGTTAGACATATAATTTGTCCAATTCTAGTCCGAGCCCACACCGGACCGGTGGCATGCAAAACGAGACAAAATCTCGACTGCCGATCTCGATTTTTGTGCCGATCACCAAACCACACAATATATATATCAAACTTCTCCATTTTCCGAGTACATTCCAAAAATAAACTCAAAAACACAATCCAACGGCCGAATCAAAAACAACAACCATAAACTCGAAATGCCCAAAAATGGCAACTTTCAATCCAGACAAAATGGGGTTGAGATATATATACCTTGATGATCTTTGAGACGAGACGAATCCAACGGGACCAGTTAGAGGTCGAATGGTGGCCGGAATCGTCGCTGGTGACGAAAAAACCGATTCGGCCTCTATGGAGATTTCTGACGATGCAGACGTCGGCGGCTGCTGGCAAGCAGCGGCCGAGCTTCGGCGCGGCATGGCGATCCTTCCCCGGTCAGTGGCGAGGGCAGACGGTGGCCGAAGCGCTCCCTGCAGCAGTCGGGCGTCGGCGGCTGAAAAACGCAGAAAGAGAGAGAGAAATCGGGGAAGAAGAGAGAGAAGAGAGAGAAGAGAAATGAGTGAACAGGCCACGTAGCCTGTTTTGAATGGGCTGTGCAATTTTTTAAAAATTGCACATAAGTCCCAAATTTTCAAATCTCTATCAATCTAGTCCCCCAAAATTTGTAATTTAATCCCTCTGCACAAAATTTTTGCAAATTAATTACCCCAATATTTTTTCCGAAAAATTGGTAAATTGTCCAAATTATTCTCCTAAAAATCCGGGTTTTTAAAGGACAAGTCGCTGAGATCATCACCATCTTGAAGCAGCAGTTAGTTGAGAAGAATGCGGAGTACGCATGGTAGATCGATGAGACTCAGCGAAAAATGGCCGAAAAGGAAGCAGAGAACCAACGCCAACTTGAGGAGACTCAACGACAACTCAACGAGCAAAAGCAGATGCTTTAAACATTGATTGCAAAGCTCGGCATCGAGATACCACTACCTCTGCCTCTAGAATTGTAGACGTTTTTTATTTTATAATATATTCTAATTTTAGAAACAATTTGTATATTTTCTTTATTAATAAAATTTGTATTAATATATCTTCTTCCAATTTTTAATATATTAGTTAACATTATTAATTATTCATTATTCATTATTATTAATTAATTAATAATTATAACAATCAATTAAATAATTTTTTTTAACAAATTAATAAAAAATTTTCCGACGTAGAATTGCGTCGATAAAAGATTATTTATATTCTACGACAATATATTCACCGACTGATTTTGTCATCGGTAAAGTTATTTTTATTTTTAAAGATATTTTCTAGATATTTTCACCGACACATTTTGTCGTCGGAAAATATATTGTACGTTTTTAAATTATTTTTTTAATAACTTTCACCGACGCATTTATGCATCGGTAATTGTTTGACTTTCACTGACTCGTTTATTCGTTGATGAAAGTCAAGTAGATTTCAAATATGGTCATATTTTCGCTAACGGAAAATTTTTGCCGACATAAACCGTACGTCGGTAAAACTCACTAATGCATCTGCAAAATTATTTTTACTGACGAAAGTAAATTTCCATCGGAAAGTGATATTTAGCTACGATCTTACACCGACGATAGTCACCGACGATAAATTACATTAATAATTATTAAATTCCTTTCGCCGACGGTTTTATGCTACTTTTTCTGACGAATAAATGTGTCAGCGAAAGTCATGTTTCTTGTAGTGTCATGTGTGTATTCTAGTGTAATTATCCACAAAATTTATTACTGCATAACTATTTAATTTATGTGACTAAATAATTTAAATATACATAATCAACTTTTATGCTAAGTAATAAACTTAATTTTATAATTTTCTACCCACTAAAAATAATTTCATCTTAGAAATCAAAACTTATTACACAGGTTTGGATATTTAGTTTTAATCATACTTCACGTTCCCAAGTAAAGAGCCTCTTCCATTTCATGATTTCTCCAAAGAATATTGACCAACTTAATCTTCTTGTTGTGAAGTTGTTTCTCCTCTTTTTCCATGATTCGAACATGAACTTCTTCGTAGGTAAAGTCTTTTTACAATTGGAGAGGTTCATACTTCGGTCAAATATTTTCTTAGCATGAAGACACAAAAAACGATGAGCATCGCTTGGCAGATTGTCCTTATATACCACGTACTTGATAGTAACCCAGGTATGGACGGGAAGGAGGATAAGCACCTCAGAATTGTTGTTGTTCATAGCTAGAGCGATTGTCAGAGGTAAACGATGGACGCTAGCTTTGAGTCTAAGTGGTAAAAGAGGGCGATGGGCACCAGCATGTGTTGTTGGCATTGGGTCTGGGCAACTGGCGCCAGCCTGTGTTATTGGTATCCGGTCTGGACGACAGGTGCTGGCCCTTGTTGTTGCAGTGAGCAGGGTTGGCGGTAGCAAGGAAGTTGGCTGATTCTTGTTTCGTTTGAAAGGGCTTCGAAATTCAAAAACTTTTCATGAAGCTCATCAAAGGTGATTGAAGTATCACGAGCTTGGATAGCACAAGCAATTTCCCTATAGTCATCGCAAGGCCATCTAAAATCTTTTTGTTAAGGTCATCATCATCCATTGGTGCACCGAGGAGAGCAGGTTCATAAGCTCGAGCTTTGATGGATTGGAGAAATTCGGTCACAGTTTGAGAACCCTTAATGGGGTTTTTAAGATGCCCCTTGACTTGTTTGAGGCGTCCTCTGGATGGCATAGGATAAGTATTGGTGAGGATGGTCTAGACTTCGCAAACAGTATTGGCTCATGCAATAAATGAGATGATGGTGGGAGATAGAGATCTAATAAGAACATTGAGACTTAGTTGATCTTGACGAAGCCATGAGATGTAGGCAAGATTTGGAGTTGTAGTGATTGTGGGAGAAGGGCATGGTTTCGTTCCGTCAATGTAACCAATCAGATCATAGCCTATGAAGATTGTATGGAAATGCAGTTTCCAGGAGAGATAGTTGGTTTGGTGAGTTTGAGCAGTGCTTGAGCAGAAACATTAATGCTAATGAGTGTTTGGTGTGGCTCATTAGTGTTGTGAATGGTATGAGCCGATGTAGCACTGGAAAGAGATGAGGTCATGATAAAATAAAATTTTTGTTTTTGTTTTTCGTTTTTGTATTTTTTTTCGTCCTTTTTTTAATACTTTAAAAGAAGCCATGCATGTAAGATACGTTAAAACTATGGTGAGTGCAGAGGGTATATATGACTACACAAAGAGAGATATTCAGAGAAACAAACAATAGTAAAATGATGTGTTGTATACCCAAACATAGATGTGTTGGGCTCGAAGTCAACGTTTGCGGCAGGAGAAGGGAAAGTCTGCTAGCCGTAAATATAACAACGTCGATGAGAGGGAAAAGGGTTAGAGGCCTAGCGGCGTCAAGATTGATAGAGAAGTAAAAACGGCGAGAGGGAGAGTTTGATGGTTGTGCGTACGACAATGTCAGCAAGACTCGAAGGCCAGGTTGACATATTTGCAAAAGATGAACGGATATGCATCAGCTTTAAGAGTGACAGATAGAAGAAGAAGGTAACTCTGTGGTGTTGATCAGAAAGTGAAAGCCAAGGAAGGTGGTGGCTCGGATACCATAGAAGGCAGATAGATATGAGAAAATATATGGCATATTATTTCCATTGAGATTGATCCCTATCTATACAGAGAGTTGTAGCTAATTTACAGAAAACTAACGTCTAGCTAGCAAATTACATATAATGACCAGCTAATATTTACAACTAATGACTGTCACATAATTTACAAAATAGGAAATAATACAATTGTCAAATATTCTTGGAATCTCTATTAGTAACATGTTGGGATAATCATGCCAACACATTATAACTATTCCTAACAGTTGGCGATATAAATCTTGTCGATCGAGCCTGTGCAAGCGTACTAGAACAAGCTATAATGAACTATGGCCACTCCAAGTTTTTTTAACTTCCTTTATGAATTTTTATCGTTATAAGAGTTATAAGAGAAGTCATCATCATCAAATTTAAATTTTCCCCAATGCAATAGAGTTGGGTTTGACCGTAATAGAATTTTTGACTACGATTAGATTTTAATGAGCAATGAGGATGCATAAGTGATTTTTCAAATGTTTTCATTAAACAAGAGGGTTTATTGTTGTAAATGAGTTATAATTTTCCTTATTTTTCACAGACACTAAAACGTGGTCAAAATTTATAATAAAACCATTTTGAGTATTTATAAGAAATGATTCTTATTTAATACATGACTGGATTACAACTCTATTTTGATAAATAGCCCTTTTCAATTGATCTATTGTTTGTTTATATAAAGTAAATTAATTTTTGACAAAGTAAATAAATTTTTGAAATAGCAAATCAAATTTTTCAAAAATAAATCAATTTTTCAAAAAAAATAAAACAGATTGGAAAAATAAATCAATATATTTTAATATACTAAATATGAAAACATCTAGTATTTTAATATTTTTCAGAATTCAGTCATTTTTTAACAGTATTTGAAAAATGGCTATTTTAAAAAGAACTTGCAAAATTCTGAGCCTAAAATATCCAAAAATAAAAAAAATTCCAGATAGGCCGAAATTTTTGGAAAATCCCGGATGGATTTAAAAAAATATCACTTCCTTAAATTTTTAGAACAGTTGGACTTTTATTAAATATTTAAAAAATAACTTATTTTCTTCAAATTTGGTATTTTTCAATGGCACATGAAGTAACTAATTGGGTTATTTGGGGTAACTACCAATCAAGTTACCTAAATCGGTCACCTTAAGTATCTAATCAATTAATCAAAAATGGCATTTTTTTTAAAATATTTTTAAAAGTGTTCTAATTAAATCTGGGATTTTTCAAACAAATTCAAAATCTGGGATTTTCAATTTTTTAAAAAAAAAATTACCATAAGAAATCAAATTTCCTCTTTTGCAAACTATGATAAAAAAAAATGGCAATTTGGCTAAAAAGACCAACTATTTCTTTTCACTACTTTTTCAGTCTCGTAAGTGTGCATCATTTAAAATTTCATACATATACTTTGGTCACTTATTCAAAACTTTCCGTAAACTTTGTGTGTAGAATTGTAATTCCATACAAAGACCAACAGGAGATATTTTAAAGTTTAAAGACCGACTTGAGACCTCCAGCAAATAAAAGAAAGAAAAAAAATAAAAAAAGAAAAAAAACGACATGTCAAGTTTTCACTTTTAATACAAAGATTAGAGAAACATGTAGCCGTAGAAATTAAAATGGACGACCTTAAAAGAGGTTATCGAGTGCAATGATAGAAATCGATACAGTAATACTAAATGCATTCTCTTTTGAACTTTTTTACTCTATTAAAATGCGAAATTGTAGTAGAATTCAGATATCAAATAATAAAATTGACAATGTAAAAGAGATTGAAAAAAAATGAATTTAGCATTCCTCAAATCAAAATAAGTGGGGAAAATTACAAATAAATAAAAACTACATCAAAAACGAATGCCACAACAGCCAAAAAAAAAAAAAAAAGCAAACGATTGTGGGTAATATATATTTTCCTTTTATTTTCTTTTGTGAACAAAGATTACACGTGATATTGCACATACACATTTCCTATATAAACATTTATTTTTCAGCATGACACGTCAGTTAAGTATGAACTTAATTAAGATGTAAGAACAAAAATCTCTTTGATCACAATGTTACAACACTATCTTACATTCTCGTTTGTTCGGTTTTCTGCCGGAGGGTGTTCAGCATAAACTTGTCCTTGGTCTCTCACATCTCTGAAAATGGAAAGAAACGAGTTAAGGCCTTCTGAAGAAGCCCCTCCCAGGATCCACAGTAACAGAGAACTGAATGAACTCATTGTCCCAGGGTTAGGACCATTGTCCGCTTGCCTAAGGTCACCCTGACCAGGCATCTGGAGCTGGTTGTTTACTCTGTCTGCATTGTCATTTTCAGTTCCTCCTTGAAAACGAGGAACTTCTGCTCCATTTGCAGGCACTGCTTGATCTGATATGGCTCTCAACCCAGGTCCTGTAGCCAAGTCTGTATTAACGGGTCCAGGGTTTCTTGTGTTTAATCTTGTTATGTGGAGAGTCGAAGCGAGGATGGTAGAGGAGGTAATCTGGAAGTCCGGGTGTTGCTGAAGCTGTGATCGATGATTTTGCATAAACCTTTGCAAAGCTGGCACCTGTGGTTTGGACAACATAGTAATTAGCCTTTATAAAAGTAAAGATACTATCTGTACATGAATGTGAACTGCACTGCACTGCAATGCTTTTAGATTCTTTTTCCTTGTCGTTTAAATAGAATAGAAAATTAAGAAGCTACACCCACATCCTCTGATTCTAGCACGAAAACGCCACGGCATAGGGTTCTTATTATTTCAACACTACCTTTTACAAAAGAAATTCTCAGGAGCAACATGTAGAGTGAACAAAAGAGAATAAACAACTGAACTTCATCAACTCAATGAATTCCCTTTCCAGAAAAAATAAGGGGAAAGAAAGGTGAAATTGTCGAATACCACAAATATTTGATAATGATTACCTCAAAACGATTCCAGAAGTATAGAATGAGATGATGCATAAATGCTGCAGCTGTAGAGAGTGCCAAGTAGGAAAATCCTGGAAATTTTGCGAATGATTTGAGAAATGTTTTCCAGAAAAAAATAAGATGAGATAAAATATTTGTAGATGTGTAGGGCTGTACCATAGGCATAAGAAAAGAAATATACGTGGAAAATGAGAAAATATAGCAAAAAGAAGCGTGGAAAGAACTTCATTGATATAGGCGTCCGGACACTGCAACAGGCACAATCATAGTTAGAAGGACATGGCATCCGCAATGAAATAGGAATTGTAGTACAAACTTGTTTGTCTAAACTACACTATAAGAAAACGAAGAGCTGATTTTCGAAAATATCAAGCCTTTAAGAGAAGTAAAAACTTAGTTTGGCATCAAAGCAATAGGGCTTGAATCAAAGTCACAATTGAGTTTGTGATTAATTTCCACGTCTTGGGCCTCGTTCTTTATCTTGTGGACTTCTCATGAAATATCTCCATATTCAGCTTGTCTGCTCTCTCTATTACATGTGTTTTCCAGTCTCTCTACCAATATGGGAAGGAATATCAGAATATAGCGAACTTAGCTTGCGTCCTTAAAGCCTAAGACTTCTAGAATTACAACTATCCTTGTTAAATCAGTACTTAAATCAAAAGACCCACTCATCATATGAAGCCCTCAATTCAGGAACTATTTGGCAGAAATTGCAATATAAGGTCCCATATTAGCTACATATACAATGTAGATCTTAAAGCCATGCCCATCACTCAATCTTAAAGTTCTCCAATACTGGCCTATTGTAGCTCTCACTTTTGAGAGAAATTAATCTATTATCCAATAAAGTTTTCCAACCTCACCCTATTTGTAACATAGACCACTAAGTCAACAAATCATAAGATTCACGACAAGGCCTTATCAGGATACCTGATATTAATTCTCATCTACCAACAGCCTGACCTCAGCACCCATTACAAACCAGAAAATTCTATACCAAGGTCATGTATACTAATCCATAATAGACCGTAAAGAAAATGAAAATCAGGGCAGCGTTTACCTTTCCCATCCATTCACGTTTTGACTCACCCATATAGGGCACAAATTTTGGGTAATCCTTCACATACTTGGTTAAATTGGGAATGGATGACCTTCTCCCATTCCTCTCCAAATCCTTTCTCTTTACGTTTGTTTTCATTACGGACTAGAAAACATTCCCTAAATGAGAAGATGTCAAATGGGGTTAGCACGAATGGTCCATAGTTATTTAATTACTTTTGTAATCTCCAATCCTACATTTACCTTTAGTTGTCAAATCCTTAGAGAGAGAGTTCTAATATCTCAATGACAAACTTGAAATAGCAAAGTCCATGTATGTGAGGCCCCGGTTTTGAAAGATTTTAGTTGCTGACCTTGTTTATTACGTAAATAGGGAAGCATAACAAGAATAATATCAATATTGTTAAGAAATAGTAAATTAATGAAATAATAAATAATATACTATTAATCATTTGTAAATATCAAAATTGTCAACTGACAATAACAAGCGCCAAGGATTTTTAAATGTGAAATAAGTTGTCACATATTTAGACAGACAAACCTGATTAATGTAAATAGTTCACTCAACCAGACTAGAATTAGGACCACGAAAGCCAATAGCTGGTCATCGTAAAACTCAAACAGGAAAAATAAGATACCAATCATTATCTGCAGAGGAAAATACAAAACTTCATCAGTCAGCATACAGCAGCAGGCTAATTGGATTGTTAAAAGAGCATGCTATCTGAAGGAACACCAGAAATGTGTGATGGGAAAACAAGACCTAAGAATCTAAAGTAGAAACAGCACGATCAATGAGTATAAAATGACTGAAATGTATACTTACTGGGACAAAGACTAGTGATTCAATTACATGCACAAAAATCAATTGGAAAGTTGGAAGCCTATGTCGAGCATGGTGTTGAAGCTGCACTGCAACAATTTTGTAAAGGGAACACCAAATTATCATTTGAAGCAAGGATAGAAAGAAAAATGTCACAAAATAGCATCCTGATTATGCTGCTGCCACGTATTTAGTAACCAACCGATAATCCATTGGTCAAGTCAATCCAATGGATGAATTTCTTTTAAACTCACGATCAAAACATCAAAACACTCCTTAATGATGAATTCTTGACTAGATATGTGGAAATATGGTATTAAAACCTGATGAGTAGGATCTGATTTCCTACTTAATTAGGAGATTGCAGCGGGTATTTTGTGTATATTTGTTTCTTTAATAAGTTGAGAATAGCTGTATTCTTTTGTGTGTTGATTTAGCTATTTAAAATCCTGATTTTCAGGTTTTATTATTCAGATTTCATGGGATATTTTTTCACAGCTGGTAGGGCTGTGTATCCTATTTATTCCTAGCTTGTATTCTGCTCTATAATGAATAAAAATTTGAGAGTTTTCCTCCCTAAATTCTTTATAGTATCAGAGCTTAGGATAGGCTCTTTAACCTGTCCTTTTCCAATGGCTATTCCAGCTACTTCTGAGTCAGAAGTTACCAGCCGAGAGTCTCCTATTTCCAACAACAATACCTCAGCCGAAACCACTTTTTTCTGCCCTCATTACTGGCCACAAATTAAACGGGCAGAATTATCTCCAATGGTCAAACTCGGTGATGATGTTCGTGGAAGGCAAAGGCAAGGACAATTATCTCAGTGTAGTCACAAAACCCAAAGAAGATGATCCAAAATTTAAGACGTGGAAGGCTGAAAATAGCATGGTAAAGTCTTGATTAATTAATTCAATAACCGACAACATAGGAGAAGATTTTATGTAGTATGAAACGGCGAAAGAAATTTGGGATGCAGCAAGAGAATCCTACTCCAACAATGAAAACACTTCTCAACTATTTGAAGTCAAAGGTATAATTCATGATCTTCGGCAAGGAGAGCTTACCGTTACTCAATACTTTAATACTTTAAACCGTTATTGGCAACAACTTGATCTTTTTAGTGATAATAAGGTCGGTTGTTCTGAGTATAAGCAAAAGTATAAAAAGATCGAAAAAAAAAGGAATTTTAAGTTTTTGCTAGGGTTAAATAAAAATTTAGATGAAGAGGGAGAATACTTGCTGTAAAATCACTTCCATCTATTCGAGAAGATTTTTCTGGGGTGAGAAGAGAGGATATTAGAAAGAAAGTCATGCTAGGAGGACAAACCACCCCAAATGAAGGGTCTGCTCTTGCTGTCTGCAACACAAAGGACCTGATAACTGTGTCAAGAAAGGAGGAAGGCCATGGTGTGAGAACTGTCATAGACCTGGTCATACCAAGCAGACTAGTTGGGTCCTTCACGGCAAGCCTCCAGATTGGAAACCTCATGAAAGTCGAGGTTATACTGCTGTTGGAGATGGACAAACTGCACCACAATCTGCACAAGAAACAACCCTCTTCAGCAAGGACCAACTCCAGCTTCTCCAGAAAATGTTTACTCAACAAACTCAGCCAAATTTTCCAAACTCTTCTTCGGGTACTGCAGCAGTTGCTCAAATAGGTAGTTCTTCTACTGCCTTGGGAATTCAGTTGGAGAAAAACAGTCCCTAGATTGTCGATTCAGGTGCTTCTGATAACATGACTGGTAATGCTTCATTGTTTAATGATTGTATTCCTTGCCATGAACATTTTATGGTGAAAATTGCTGATGGATCTCTATCGAAAGTGGCTGGAACTGGAACTGTTGTGATCTCTAAAAACCTGGTCCTAAAATCTGCATTATTGGTTCCTAAGTTAACTTGTAACTTGCTATCTGTGAGAAAAATTACAAGAGATCTGAAGTATATTGCTAAATTTTGCTCATTTCAGGACTTGGCATCGAGGAAGATGATTGGCAATGATAAGGAGTTTGTGGGGCTCTATCTACTCCAAATGTTTGAAAATCCTGGAAAACAAACTCCAACCACAAGGGGTGTGTCATTTCTTGTTTTTTCTATGTCCAATAATGAAAAAGCTATGATGTTGTGGCATTATAGGCTAGGGCATCCTAATTTCCTATATTTGAAGAGACTATATCCGATTTATTCATACAAAATCAATTCAAAGTTTCTTCAATGTGAAGTGTGCCAATTATCTAAGCATGTTAGGAACAGCTACCCAATCCAGGGGTATAAACCATCATAACTATCATTCATAGTGATGTATGGGGGCCATCAAGAGTCGGCAATATTTCTGGTAGTAAATTTTTGTTTCATTCATTGATGATCATAGACTGGTAACATGGATATACCTTATGAAAGAGAAGTCTGAAGTCAAAAATATCTTTCAAACATTCCACACCATTATCCAAACACAATTCCAAACTAAGATTAAAGTCTTTCGTTCTGATAATGCCAAAGACTACTTCAATTTTATCTTGGGTGACTATTTCAAAAATAATGGGATAATTCAACAGAGTTCATGTTTTGAAACCCCTCAACAAAATGGAATTTTGCTGAAAGGAAAAATAGACACCTTCTTGAAGTAGCTCGATCTATCATGTTTTCAATAAATGTTCATAAACAATTTTGGAGAGAAGCTATCCTAACTACAACTTATTTAATCAATAGGATGCCATCTAGAGTCTTAAATTACAAAACTCCTTGTCAAACACTGCTCCAATCCTACCCACACACTAGAATTATCTCATCACTGCCTTTAAAAGTACTTGGATGTAGTGTGTTTGTCCATTTCAACTCCCAACACCGCAGTAAACTTGACCCAAAAGCCATACAGTGTATATTTCTTGGTTATTCACCCACTCAAAAAGGTTAGAAATGTTACTCTCCTTTCACTAGGAAATTTTACTCCACCATGGATGCAACTTTCTTTGAGACTCAACCTTACTATTCCAAAACCAACATTCAGGGAGAGAATTTAACAATTGAAGAAGAATGTAGTTTTTGGCGTCCAAGATCATACCCATCTCAACCTATCATTCCTATGTCTTACCCACCAGAAAACCCGCCACAACCTTCACCATCTCAACCCATCATTCCTATGTCTTACCCACCAGAAAACCTGCTAGAACCTTCACCATCTCAGCCCATCATTCCTATGTCTTACCCACCAGAAAAGCTGCCAGAACCTTCACCACCTCAAATAACCGGGACAGTTGGAACTCCACCACCTACACCTAGAACTCCATTATCTTTGGGCCAACCACACACACTACCTACAATAAACTCTGAGTTACATGTTTATTCAAGGAAAAAGAAACCACAACAAGAGGTAGAGCATCATACACTTCTTGTGTAGAACCATAAATCTAACTCGCAGCCAAATAGTCTAGGCAACATGTTGTTTGAAGATTGTTCTGATAATGCTACTAATGAGCCTAGTGTTACTAATGATCTTGATGTTCCTATTGCACTACAGAAGGGAGTTCGGACTTGTACTCAACATCCTATTGCTCATTATCTTTCATATAATAGCTTATCACCAAGTTTTCAAGCACTTACAGTCAATATCACCAACACAGAAATTCCAAGAACCATTCAAGAAGCACTAAAAATACCATAATGGAAAGTAGCTATTGGTGAGCAAACCAACACTCTGAAAGAAAAATGGCACATGGGAACTTCCTAGAGGGAAACAACCTGTGAGATGCAAATGGATAGTCAATTTCAAATACAAACCAAATGGGAGTATTGATCGATACAAGGCAAAACTAGTTGCTAAGGGGTTCACTCGAACCTATGGTCTTGACTACTAGGAAACATTTGCTCCTGTTGCAAAACTCAATACCATTCGAGTGTTATTATCTTTGGCAAGAATGCATTCCTCAATAATGATTTAGAAGAAGTGTATATGGAGATTCCTCTAGGATTTGAGACATCAAGCAACTATAAAAAAGTGTACAAACTTCGAAAGTCATTGTATAGACTCAAACAGTCTTCACAGGCATGGTTTGACTGCCTCACAAAGGTAGTTAAGAAACATGGGTACCAACAGGGATAGGCCTATCACACTTTGTTTACCAAGCAATCATCGGAAGGCAAGATAACTATTCTTATTGCATATGTTGATAAATTTATCTTGACAAGTGATTATTTAGAAGAAATGGTCATTCTCAAACAAGTTCTTGCTAAGGAATTTCATATTAAAAACCTAGGAAATTGAAATATTTTCTCAGGATGGAGGTTGCACAAACTAAGAAGGGGATCTCTGTCTCACAAAGAAAGCATGTACATGATCTGCTAAGGAAAACTGCAATGTTAGGCTGCAAACCAACTAACACTCCAATGGAATCAAAGTTTAAAATGGGATTCAAAGCAGAGAGTACTCCAGTAGACAAAGGAAGATATCATCAGTTGGTTGGTAAACTTATCTATTTGTCTCATATTAGGCCTGATATTGCATTTTCAATTAGCGTTGTAAGTTAGTTCATGAATAGTCTTAATGAGGAGCATCTTGAAACAGTTTACAAAATTCTTTGGTACTTGAAAATAACACTTAGAAAGGGCTTGTTCTTTAAGAAAGGAAGTGAGAGGAATTGAAGTCTACTCAAATGCTGACTAGGCAGGTTCTGTGATAGACCGAAAGTCTACTACAGGTTATTGTACCTATGTTCGCGGAAATCTAGTAACTTGGCGGAGCAAAAAGCAAATTGTTGTAGCAAGGAGTAATACTATAGCAGAGTTTCGAGCATTGGCTTTGAGTATATGTGAGGGAATATGGCTGAAGAGACTATTAAATGAGCTAGAAGTTCAATAAAGTGGTTCGATGAAAGTTTATTGTGACAATTTGGCTGCCATTAGTATTGCAAAAAACCTGGTACATCACGACGGCACCAAGCCTGTTGAATTAGATCGTCACTTTATAAAGGAAAAAGGTGAGGAAGGAATACTCAACTTGATATATACACCAACAAGCTCTCAAGTGGCTGATATTCTCACTAACGCTCTTCCTAGAGTGAGATTCGAAAATCTAATTTCCAAGCTGGGAATGACTAACATCTATTCACAAGTCGAGGGAGTGTGGAAATATGGTATTAAAACTGATGAGTAGGACCTGATTTCCTACTTAATTAGGAGATTTCAGTGGTTATTTTATGTATATTTGTTTCCTTAATAAGTTGAGAATAGTTGTATTCTTTTGTGTGTTGATTTAGCTAATTAAAATCCTCACTTTCAGGATTTAATTATTCAGATTTCATGGGATATTTTTTCACAGCCGGTAGGGTTGTGTATCCTATTCATTCCTAGCTTGTATTTTGCTCTAGAATGAATAAAAATTTAGAGTTTTCCTCTCTAAATTCTTTAAGATAAGATGAAAGTTAAGCTAAATTCTAAACCCTTAATTTGATTGGCTGAATGGATGTGGGACAAGGACACAATTTGGAATAAAATAGAATAAGCAAACCTGTAAACTTCAGCATACGAGTTTGTGTCTCTCTCAAAGTAAATGATACAGACATTGTAGTCGTAAAGAACACAAACAAGGACATCATGAGGACACCACACTTTGTCACAAGATAATCTGCACCAGCAATAAAAATAAAATAATTGTACTATCAGTCGTCGGAATAGAATAAAGCTGAGTGTGCAACACTAAGAGTAAAGAACAGTTGTATATCATTTAAAAGTTCAAAGTCTAGAACAATTGTATATCATTTAAAGTTCAATCACCAACATACACCGGAGCGCTAGTAAATGGGTAAATTGTAGGAGCCAACAAAAAGGAATTTTGGTACATACTTTGTGAGGTCAAGAGCCATTTTTAACATATTAGGTATTCACGGGGCTGGCCAAAGAAAAATACAAGTTATTCCATCTCATGATTGTCATTTGAGAAATAGCCTCGGCAAAGAACAATATTGGTCAAGTTACAAATTCCATCCAAATTTAGAAGACCATCTTGTTTTAAGTAGAACTATGAAATTATAAGAATCTAAAAGAAAGCACAAATTACAGGACAAGAAGGAAAAAAGTCCCTTTTGGAGTTGGCTCAGTCCATAGTCTTATTTTTCGCCTGTTTTCTTAATAAGACCAAAGGACAATTTCAAATGAGGTCTTGTTCTCCATTTCTTTGTAGTTTCTCAAACTTACGGAAATTTATTGGCTTTTACAGGGAATAATGTGTATGTACTAGTTCAGAAAAGAACAAAGAGAGCAAAAAGAGAAAGAAAAAGAAGACAGAATGAGCGGTAGAAGTGCCAAATCCAAAAACTTAAGCAGAAGACAGTTTCAAATGGGGTCTTGTTCTCCATTTCTTTGTAGTTTCTCAAACTTAAAGAAAATTATTGGTTTTTACGGAGAATAACGTGTATGTGTAAGTTTAGAAAAGAACAAAGAGAGAGAGAAGAGAAAGAAAAAGAAGAATGAGCGGTAGAGGCACCAAATCCCAAAACTTCAGCACAAGACTATTATTTTTCATTTTTGATACTTGTCCTCTTGCTGAACCCTACCATCTTTGGAAAGCAGGAAGCTCTAGCATATTGTGATGTAGGTTCCCTAACATCATACTATTATTCACTCAGAACAAGAAAGAACAAAAGGAAGGGACAAGAAATAAAAAGAAAAAGGGAGAATGAGTTGCGGAGATATCAAGCCCAAAGCTTCACCCATGCAGACTTCAACAGCTTTAATTATCCAGTAAATTGTCCAACCTGTGCTCTATTCCTATTATTCTTTTCTTTCTACTGAATTTCTATCTAATATTCTTCTCTGAGAAGTTTCTTACCGCACTAGAATTTCAACATTTTCAAACAAATCATACAAGACTTGCTGTTTCAACAAAAACACTACGAGATTCCAAGATTCAAAAATGCTAACTTCCCAAGATTCCAAGATTGTGTCACACCCAACTTACGTGAGACCAACATAGTATGAGATTTTGCAATTGTTCCTTGGTCCAAACATGGTTCGGTGATTTCCAATATAAAAATAATGTAGTAAGTTAAAGACATGCAGACATCATGAATGCAAGTTCATTAAGAAAATCATAGTATACCAAATGACTCATATATTGTAGCCTTAACACTTTAAGATCTTAGAAGACAGCTAGGCATAGGATCCGGTACTGGTATAATGCTAAAAGCTACTTTTAATGTGCCACATCATGTATATTTTAAACACATGCAGATTAAAATTAAAAAGGTGTCCACTATTCGGAGTTGAGGAGAGAAAGAAAGATGCTCAACCTTCAAGAAAGGTCTCTTTAAGCTTGTTTGACTACATTGGAATTTATATCCAACAACTTGAGAAAAAAAAAATTCAGATTGTTGATACAATAGTAGTGTTGTTGGTAAGGAGAATGAACAGGTGGAAGGCTCATACAGATAAATGAACCTTCACCACGCATTTTGAACCAACAGGAGAAAAAAGTAATACTTTGGCATAATGCCAGACTAATAAGTGTTTTGTCATCAACCTATTCATTGCATCTACTTGGGCTAAGGTGCTGTTTGAGTAGTACTTTATCACTTCAGCAGTCCGTCTTCTGACAAAGAGAGTTAAGGTACAGGGAATCTATTCAGCCGGGTCAAGCAAAACTGAGAATTATATGCGTGATGACAGAATTTGATTAACTTCAGGTATAAAAAGATGCAGAAATTCAGACAAACAACCAGTGATATGATATCCACTTTGAGGAAAACTATTGTTATCATGATTACTAAAACACATAAATCTCATTGCAAAACTTGCATATCGTAACCTCATTGAATAGAGTGCTAGAGGCATGCACTCGAGTAAGTTGACCTACCTCCAAATCTTGCAGGACCTTCTGGCGGTTCTTGTGTGTAACTAAGATTATAGAACTCCTTTGTTTGAAAGTTAAAAAGATAACCTGCATGGGGTAAGATAAAATTTTCAGGCATAAAGGAATGTCAATAAAATTAGCAAAATCAAAATGGATAAATTACTAAGCAGAGCAGAAGATGGTCCTCAGTAAATAGAAAAAGAAGAAAAACTAAATCAAAAATTCTAGACAACAATGTGATACACTATATTAAATGCCAATTCACTAATGACAAAAATCAACAAATAAATAAATAAAATCTAGTACAAAAAAAGAGAAACAAATATTAAACAGACTTCTGTATTTCATGTTACATGCTATGTCACACTCAAGCAGTACTATATTGCGTAGAATGAGAAGTAATGGTGTGTAAGAGGGAAAGTGGTTATTACCTTGACCAGGAGAACTCAACAAGCTATTCATCAAAATAGTATCATATCCAACAAATCTGTTGATAAGGAGTTGTTGCCACCTGGTAAAAAACTTAAACAATCTATTTTCAATACATTTTAGGCTTTTAGCAAATAACTTCTGAAAGGTACACCAACCTAAAAGCTACAAACTGAAAAAAGATAAAATAAATTTAAAAAAAAAAAAAAAAGAAAACAATCTTGTAGCAAGATCTAACACGAATGGACCATTGTTTTCAACAGATAACCATTTTGGCTAACATTGCACTCTAAGCATGTGCAGACCATAGACCATTACCAGCACTGATTGGCTGCCAAATTGACATCATTAATCTTGCTTGGATCCTTACCCCCTGGGTCAGCTTAAGTTTGACCTCAAACATTGAACTTCAGGAAAAATTTTCATTTCTTGATCCTCCATCAATTATGACTAAAGCTTCATTACATAACGTAAACTAGTCAATTCCTTCTTTGAGTATATCTTGAGGCTACTGAACAAATTCCTTGAACAGCGTCACTGTCAGCTGTTTTCTATCCAAGATAGATATTAAATCTAACCCCAATTATTTAACTTGGAAAACCCTACAAACAACAATTCTTAGACTTTTGGCCATCAACAGCCTTAATAAAATATCTTCTTTTCTTTATTATTAAAAAACAAAAAAACAAAAAACAGCACTGCTACTGAAACTCGTGTTCCTTCCTTTACAAATTACAAAGACTACTAACATGTTTATAATTATTTTGATCATCAGAAAGATAGCCATTTTCCAAGACCAAACAAGGACAACATAATCATGATCTCTAGTAATGCTCGGAATTATACCTGTTTCCAAAGCAGGAATGCCGAGCAGATATGCTAATGTTGACAGTGCGTATATTATGCTGAGACTTAGCACTATCAGGCAGCAAATAATACCCCTGTAGGGAAAATCATTTATTAATTAGAAACAGAAATTCTATAAATAAAGAAAATAACAGCAGAAAGCAAATAAGAGAAGTCCTCCAAAACCACATCCAAATAAACGCTACATAACATCTTCGAACTCAAGAAATTCTTTTCTGAAAAATTAGAAGACGAATACTAATGGACCAGGCACTCATAAAAGAAGTCTAAACGAAAATAAACAAATAAATAAAGGAGGTCGTCAGAAGCAGCAAAATCTCTCAATAAGTACGAATAAAATTTTGAATACTTACCTTTTCCATAGTATATAAATAGGTTGGTTCAAATGATTTGCTTTGCTTCTCAAGTAACTGAACTGAGAAAGACAATGATGAATACAATCAACACTGAAAATAATCAAAGCATGAGACAAAAAACAGCGGAACATTAAAGTGATTTCTGGTAAGTATGTTTTTGCATCTTATTTAGATATAGCTATTAGTTCCTCCTGGTTTTTGTAAGGGTAGGGCAGTCTAGGCTGCTTGAGTGAAACAGATGCAAATACTGTATGAAAAAAGGCACTTAAAAGAAATTAAACCAAAATGTGTACCTTTTGCAATGAGCTAATTGGTTATTTAGAAAATATTAAGTGGTCTTATCTTTCATAAACAGATTGGTGCAACACATTCAAAAGCTAACCAGACAAATTTTGATGCAGTTCAATTCAAAACTGACACGTTAAATAATGGAATTAAACTGCTTGGCCTGACTTCTACTAAAATCAAAGGGTTTTGGAACTAATTTAGCTAACTATCCAAAAGGGTAAAACAATATCTATAGACAGGTAATAAAAAAAATACCTACCGGATAAGTGCCCATAGTAAAATATATATATGTATATATATAAATGGAAAATAGTACAATACGTTTTTATTCACTATCGATAGGTACATCAATTTTGAATTTCAATATAACAGCCATCATTTAATTCACATTGGAACTTGTTGCAATATAATTAATTATAACCGTTAGATTTCAATCTAATAGTCAAAACTGATATACCTAAATACCTATTCTACTAGCCCCCTAATATATATAGCCTCACAGTAATAAAATATAGAGCTTGTTGACTGTATCTTGTTCTCCAACAAATTCTTGTCTATTTTCTCTTTTCAATAATTGATATAATGATTCTCTGTTTTTCATAAACAGAAAAGGTAAAAACTAGGTACTTGCAGCAAGAAGGTAGGTAGAAAAGGAACAGCTAAAAAGGGTGGCCAACTTACCTGCATACAAGTTAACCTTGTCTAAATGAAGTAGACGTAACCACTTTGGAATATCAAGATCTAAATGTATACCTGCAATATTCTGCATTTGAATAAAAACTCAGCAGAGAACAAAATTAAACTTCCATAAAAACATTATGTTTTGGACCAAATAAGGAAAGCAACTATGTTCACATAACCTATTAAAGAGTGATCATGGTAGTTTAGAAATAATATTATCCAAATTATAGATAGGGAGAAAAAAAAAAAAAAAGTGCATAATATGAGACAATTGATAATAATTCAGCAAAACATAAAACCCTAATGATCGTAAGTATATAGAAATACAATTTATCCCTGAGACAACCGATACCAAAGTATAGCATCACCCACCAAAAAAAAAAAGGAAAAAAAAAAAAAACTGATACCAAGTATGCAAATAAAAATTTTGTCATTGACGAGAATTTCAAAGTCCACGATATGAGGTGCTAAGTAATCAGTCTAAGGACAAAGAACTAAGTAAACTGCCAGTATTATGAGGATAGTATCCATTGCTCAAATATTCACTTCCCAAGGAGGAGAATGCAGATCTTAGCCAATATAGCTCAACAAGTCCAAATCCGTAAAGCCAGCATCAATATTACAAGCTAATAAAAAAATCCAAAAAATCATTTGATGCAAAAAGCAGAAAAATATGTCGGGGACAAAGAACTAAGTTCCTGAAATGTACATGGATTTCTCCAAAGATGCCAAACTACAAAGCTACAGCATTCATTCAAATTTGCAGGGACAAAAAAAAAACTCCGAAAGCGTAACTCCGTTTCTCTAATTCATCATTCAATAAACTACATAATCAACCATACAGAACATGCTGGCCATAAGACCAACTGGATTTCAAAATTACAGAGAGCAATTAGCAATTTGTAACACATAAAGGATGTTTTGATACCTTGCTAGACCAAATGAAACTAATAACACTAAATTTACATTCTTTTTTTTTCCATAATTTAATACACATCTTTCACTATATATTTTGGTAACCAAAGAAACTCGAAACCACTAAATGAACCAAGTACAAAACAATGACCACCACAAAGCCCTACAACTTTTGGTAACTATGAAACTTGTAATTATTCCCATCACGTAGGTAACCTTCAGAATCAAATCTAAACCATATTGGGGCAAACGACAGGCCTAACCACTACACTAACCCTCAAGGTAACTAAATACTACAACACCACATTTTAGGTGGAGTATAAATAAGAGAGCGACTAACAAATAGGTAAGCTTAAAATAGCTATGGACATGACACACTACACAAAATTCAATCCACCAGAAAAGTCAATGACTTTAGTAATTAGAAAACAAGGGATACTGCAGAATAAGACAAATAAAAGAGGAGCAGATATTTGTAACCTAACTATAAGAGAACAAATCTGCCTCAGCCTACTCACCCACAGCTTTGAGATACTTCCTAGGATTTTAGTTAGATGCTTCCAAAGGAATGATATTCGTCTGTACCACTTTTTCCCAAAGTGAACAAGTGGTGCTTTAAATGTCTCCCTGGCTGATAAAGGAAAACTACTTCGTGGTTCCTCTTTATCAGATTTTATAACCATAACATCAACAGCTGGGTCGGAGCTGTGGCTATTGATAGAACTATCAGCTTGATGCTCAAGAAGTTCATTATCAGTCTTCCAAAACTTCAGTGAGAGTTTACTCCTCCTAGCACTAGAACCAATCCAACTCAACCAAAATTTTGCAGCTGCAAATGTCAATCCATCTTCATCCATGTCTGCAACATCTAATTTATCTGGTACAGATTTCCTGTCGGGAATATCTGTCACACTAGATTCAGACTCATCTTGTGACCACAACCCGGCACTAGTTATCTAGACCACCAAAAGGAAAAATAGTGCATTAGATAAGAAAGTTCCATCATGAGAAGAAAACTTAACTTACAAGGAAAATACATTCTCAAAAACAAAATTAGATCACAAAGCTAAAAAAGAACTAGTTTAATAAGGGACAGCTTCTCCTTCTGTCCTGTAATACAGATTTTAAAAAATAAAAATAAAAAACAAAACTTCCAGTGAAAGATAAACAAACAATAAAACCAGCAGAGAAACTATCGGAAAAATCTGTTGATGTGTTTTTGCCATATAAGCTAATAAATAAACCAACAAAGAGAGAAGGTAACAGAGCCAACAACTGGTCTATCATTATCGGTATGTGTAATTCATTAAACAAACGTCATTCAGCATGCAAAAGAGAGAAAGACATACCTTCTTGATTTTGTATACATAAAGACCTACATGTGTTTTCGGAATATAATAACTTAAGCTATTGGCATACGCCTTTTTTTGATATATTAACTTGTATTTTGTTACTTTTTAAGAAGACTACCTGTAACATCTTAAAATAATGAGAAAATTACACTGACACTCCCTCTTTAATGTCAGAATCACAATGACACCCCCTGAACCAAAATTATTTAAACTAAAACCCCCTGAAATTCAGAAGAAATACACGAAATACACAAACACTCCCTCTTCTAGTTAAATTTGACAAAAATTTACTTTTGACCACCAAATTTTCATTTAATTTAATGTATTTCTATTAAAATAACACTAAATTGTTAAAATTGAAGAATAACATAGGTAATTGGTGAACATTTTGATAGGATTCCAGACTTTCAGCAAGGGCATATTTGCGTATCTAGTGAATTGCTTACTTAGTTAGGCTATAGGGTAGGAAGGGAATTCTATCAGAGGAAATGTAGCCAAGTCAGCTGTTAGTTAGCTAGGGTACTGATTCTAGAAAGGGCTACTGAGTGAGAGAATATAAGGAGGAGAGTGAGAGGGAGTGGGGGTATGGAAATTCTGGGTTTGTAGTGAGCATTTTTGCTCTAGAGAGAGAACAAGGCTCTCGAACTCCTGGGTATCTTTTGCTATAAACTAAGCTTTAAGCCCTAATTTTAATAAAATTACTTCCATATCAGTATTGGGTTCTATTACATTTCATTGATTTTTCAGACATATTTCAGACATGGGGAGTGCCAGTGTAATTATATTTTGCTACGGGGATGTCACTGTAATCCTAAACTAATATCCAGAAATTTTGGGTTTTGGGGAGCCCAAGACTAAAATTCATTGTAAACTTAGTTCGCAGAGAGGTTAGGGGCAAAGCTGAAAGTTCTTAATAACTAAAAAAGATTTTACACATTTTCTGAACTTATTTTGTCCTTATCTAAAGACAGAATTGTAATCCTAGAAAAAATATACATCGAGGATTGCTCTATTGAAAATTTTTCTAGATTTTTTTTCTTCTTGAAATAGTCCATGTTGTAAGAACACCAATGAGGTTCTTGGTTTCTCATTTACATTTCCTTTAATTCACATATTACTGTATATATTGAAGCAGCATGGTCCTCAAAGTCCTATAAAAAATAAAAACTATTTCCAACACCTATTTTCCTTCAAGAATACAATCAATGAGATCATCATCTCCAATATGCAGCTAGGAAAATACATCCAGAAATTAAATAAAAAACAAAAAATTGAAGACATTAAAATTTGAACGTCATTAGGTACCTTAA
Source organism: Parasponia andersonii (assembly GCA_002914805.1). Taxonomy (NCBI): domain Eukaryota; kingdom Viridiplantae; phylum Streptophyta; class Magnoliopsida; order Rosales; family Cannabaceae; genus Trema; species Trema andersonii. Next base: position 125,991 of record JXTB01000063.1, read on the forward strand.
TTTGGATAAGTTGAGCTTCCGTTGTTTTAACTCCAGAGAGGTCACTTGAACAGCCAGGCTTCCAAAACAAAGAATTAAATGAGACAAAAAGCACAGAAGACCAAGGGAGAAAAAAAAAAAAAAAAGGCAAAAATTGTATATTTAGTCACATCGAGTCAAATCATATTAATTACTCCTTTACAGCAANAAAAAAAAAAAAAAAAAAAAAAAAAAAAAGAAACGCCAAGCAAACAGACAAACAAATGAACATGTAACAAATTTCTGTAGAAAATAAGGATAACATGCATGAAAATGATCATCTGAAAAACTCGAAAAAGGTCAAGACCTTCAGACATTTCTGGTGATATAAAGCCATTGTCAATACAGTTATCACAAACTTGAATCGAGTACTATTAGCTGCAGACGAAGGCAGCAAGAGAAAAAGACCAATGCCAAAAACATGTTTCCCGCAACTTTACATAAGAGGTATACATATTGAATTCTTATTTTGTTCAAATAGCAGAAAGATGTGAGACATCAAATCATTTGTTTGTCCAATGCTCTTTTGCATGGAGATTCTCGTATGGACTTTTGGTCCAATTTAATTCTCAAGAGGATGTTACCTAGACGATCCCAGGATATTTCTAATTTGGCTTCTGGACTAGGCAGAGCAGTGGAAGACGTGGGGAAGGAACAATGGAATTCAGCAAGTTTGGCAGTTTTTTTGGTCCATTTGATTGGAAAGAAACAGAAGAATCTTTAATATTGTTGAAGACCTTTGAGAATGACGGGGATAGATTTTAAGTTTTGAGTCGCTTTATAGCCAGTAAATGTAAAAGAGTATTGGAGGTTGATTTCTTTGTCAAAATTGGTAGAGGACTGGGGGTCGTTTCGTAAATCAGAGCCTTTGGGGATACCCTTTTCCCAAATTGGTATCATAATTTCAGACTTTTATTAACAGTAATACAAGTGTCGTTTCTTATCAATAAGATAAATCACGAAAAGATGTGTTTTTAAAGTGTTTTCACAATCACCAGCTACATAATCGAAATACACATCGCTAAATCCTCTTCAGTTCATTATAAGTTTACCACGAGAGAAACAATTCTCCACTTCCTCATCAAAATTCTGATAAGCAAGAAAGTTTCTTCGGCTATTAAAATAGACTTGATGAACAAATCAGCCATGTCAAGTCCCTAGGTCCAAATTGTTCAAGGTAGTAACATCAACAAACTACACTAATCATGCTAATTCGGTCAGATTCTGGAATTCAATAATTGAATTTTGCTACCATAAACCCTAAAATCACTGCACAAATTCACCTCCAAACTCCCCATACAAAATATATATATGCACACATATATACATAAAGAAAGTGTAGATGCTTACTTGCTGGACGTAATTGGCGTGCATAACAACGAGAATACAGAACAAGGTAATGGCAACGAAAAGGCACAAATACTCTAAAGCAGCTCTCACTTTGGGCGTCAGAATCTGCGAGAACCGCTCTTGTACCCGAATAAACGTCTGTTCTGGATCCATCTTCTGTAACTACATGTATTGTGGATGTAGCGGAACTGCGATGATATGGGGAGATAAAGGATTTTCCCGAGAAAGTGACGGAAAATCCAGAGTACTTTTCCCGGTTGTGGTTTGGGTCTTGGGACTTGGGGTTGGAGTTTTGGGTTCGTCGGAGTCTGACTTTCTTTCTTCTTTTTTTTTTTTTTTTTGTTTTTTAATTTCGTACTCTCTTTTTATTTTTGTAGTTTGTAATTAATAATTAATCACGTTTTTAAAACTACCATGTGATAGAAGCCTAGTTGGAGATTAATAGGGGTGCTTGGCAGACAGGTTCTCATCTTGGGATGTTTATGAGATGTCCGTGTGTTTCATCTTATTTCACAAATGCGCTTTTTTGACCTATTCAATAAATGTGTGGTCTTTTTTTCTTTTTAAATAGCCACTTTTAGTGGATCAATTTTTATTATATCAATTTTATAATTAGATACATATGTATTAGTGTATTAATTCTTTGTCAATATTTTACTACTACATTAATTTCGTATGAGTACATCAACTATTGTGAATTAGTATATCAATTTTATTTTAAGTTAATCAAGATATAAGTTTTTTTCAATAAAATGATAATAAATATTAAAAAACTTAATTATTATAATCTTTTTTATTAACTCAGCTATTTTGCAAAAAAAAAAATTATAATTTTGTTATTTTTTACTAATTTTTTAAAAATGGACATTTCTGGAATTTGAATCTAAAATTCAGCCATTTACTCAAGAAGTCCTTGTTATTATACGAGGAAGCTACATCGTATCTTTTTTAATAACCAATGTTAATAGATACCCTTTTTAATCTTATTGACAAATTTGCCTGTTTTCAAGTTTGCTCTCACTAATTCCAATTTCACTCTCTTTATATTATTTGAGCATTACTAAATTCCAATTTCACCCTCCTTATATTATTTGCGCCAATGCTCGTACCCGCCATCAAGGAGAAATGGTCGGTGTAGATCTGGACTAGACAGGTACTCTGGGTCTAGATCCTGAGTCGATTGACTCACCAAGTTGAACTAAGTTGTTGGATTGTACGTTGGGTCATCAGCATGTATTGTTGCCTTTAAGGCCAAGCTCTCTCCTTTTACAACCTCTTTTCTTGAAAAAGAGTGTTGTTTCTATCAACGATGAAGCTACGAGTGCTTTTCTGAAAGCTTTATGACTTGATCTCACTTGAGAGTGCCTTGATACGAAGTTTCAACAACTAAATCTATTGATAACAAATGAAGTTTCTGTTGGAAAAAATGGTTTAGAAAATCATTATAAATAGTTATTTTGAAGCATAAAAATAAGTGGATCTATTTCGTGTTAGTTGACACTTTTTATTATATCATATGTTTCTCCACGATACATTGAAATGATATATTCTTATGCCTAAAATAGAACTTTGGTGAATGAGAAATTGAAACTCAAAATGAAGAGGTTGAGATTTTATAAGATGAGATGACCCGGTATTGATGATGTGTGTAGTCAAATAGTATTCTTTAGGTCTTTTGGAATACAATTCATTGAATTATTGTTGGTTAGAGTATACAACTATAAAATTACACACTCACATATAAGTGTACACGGTCACAAGTAATATAAATATGGAAATAGAGTGTTGAACCCACGAGAATTAATTACTAAGTCTAAACTAAGTATTAAAATTAGTCAATTCCAACTTTTGTCCAAACAACTGAAATATAGATTTTGAAGGAATAAAATAAAGCAACTAAACTAACATGCAAAATAAATAAAAGATAAACAATAAGAAAAATGTCTAGATTTACTAATTTCCTAACTATACTTTAAACACATAATCTCCTAATTTCCCTTTTAAATCAATTAATCTATTAGAGTTATCAACCGAGAATTCAAATGTATTCACAAATTCTTTTTCAAGATATAAGTGAAAATATCTAGACAAACTAATAAGTTACTTTTAATATAAATTGACTAGATTCATTAAGTTCAGTCATTTTTACACAAAGGTTGCACAAATCACGTAGGTATATTCCTATTCTATACAAACTTACCTCAATATTGTTCTATCTATGTCCAAACCTATATTCTCCTTCCCAAGTACATAAAGGTTTCACTCAACATTTTATTTAGTGATCAATTAAATGAAAACAATAAGCACAAGATAAAACAAATAACTCAACAATGAATTTAATTAGTAAAATAGAAGAGAAATACACAAATAAAATATTCAAGGTTAATTCACATAGTAAAACAAGACAAAGAGCATCCAAGAAGGAGCTGCTGATTGGGATGAAGAGTGGGACAAATTACCAAATTCATATCCCATAAGGAAGTCGTCACCCGCAATGTTTTTTACTCTCTTTCATACCTGGAATTATTTTTGTTGTGTGTTGAATGCTGGAAGTTAATGGTACTCGAGCTATTTTCAGAATTCTTTGATAATTTGTCTAAATTTCATATTTAGTCCTTGTTCGCATTGATTTTTTTTTTAGATTTTTAGGTTTTATTCTCGATTGAATAACAGACAGTTAATATTTTAGTCATTTTGTCACCTTCAATATTTTACCTAAATCTTTTTATCTTGGTCCTTGTTTGATTTATTTTTGTGGCATGAATTTGTGATGTATAATGAAAGTTTATTATCTTTGTTATGATGCTAATCTTTAGTCTAGCACACGTCCCGAAGGAACACTGTTCCCTTAGTTATAGGCTATTAATGACATTCTGACATCTAAACCCCATCAAATATGTGAGACTAATTTGGACACGATAAATATTTGAACAAGAAAATTGTTGATGTTTATTGGAATAAATTTCCAGAAAATATTTTCATAAAATTATTTTCAAGAACACCATAGTTTTGTAAAATCAAGAAACGCAACGGAATTGGTCGTATAAAATTTTTTTTTTTACAAAACATTTCAGATCATAATCTAACATGAATTAACTCTTGATTTAGACAAAAACAATACTCGGATTCGCTTCACAACCTTCTAATCTTCCAGTCTATTCTCAAAAGCCGTTTGATTGATCCAGTAAGTGGTCACTTTCTTGATTCCTAACAAAGAGATCCGCAGATGATCAAGAAGATAATCTTCTCGAACCGATTTCTCCGGGATGACCGAAACACCAAGAACAGTGAATCCCTTTTATCTTGTTGCTAGAGAACTTTTCTCTTAAATATAGAGAGATTAATAAACCCTAATGAGCTTATTGGGCTTATTGGGCTCAACTGATCATCAAATGACTATTGGGCTTTAATTTGAGCTAGACAGAGGACCAGATGGATCCATAAAACCAAGCTCCAATGAACTATATACCCACTATCATAATTAACTCTTAATTATGATTAGGTCTTATCCATTAATATTAGGGCACACCACTATAGGCCCAATATTGAACTCTTGGACTAAATGTCATTTATTTTCTGTGAAACTTATTAACAATTAATTAGCTTGATCCATTTAGCATATACTATACCTGTAGACATACCCCCAATGCAATGCCGTACTAGTATGGTGAAATTACTGTATTACCTCTCTAATACATATTTACTTTTGAGTTATCGTTTTTCATCTAATGGATAATAGTTGACTATAGTGTTTGTATCTGCTTATACCAATACAGTCAAATTCACATGGTGAATACTAGGACTCTGGTTTATATTATCCAAGTACTTGAAAAAACTCAAAGTGACATCATATGCATGGTGTCCATCATAAAAAACATTCTACATATTTCATATACCTTATCTTCCAAGATACTGGAGTTCGAACCATAAATTGGAACTAGTCTTTTAGTAACTCAAAAAGATAAAATACATGAAAGTAAGTTCATTAATCACTAGGATTAAGGTTTTCTACAATAGTGCTAGATTAGTAAAATTAGAAATTTGAGTTATGGCACTTAACCTTAAATTCTAATTCACTAGGTCCTATTTGATGCTGTTATAATTTCTTATAACACGCTAGTATTTCTATCCGAAGACTCACTTTTATAATTAGAGACTTCATTAATTAAATAGACAACACTATATTCTATGACATAGTAAAGTATTCCATCTTTAATATGCAGAATGCGAACAATTTAATTTAGACATAATGAAATAAAGAATATAATGTCTCCCACATATGAACTCATCATACGAATAATTTTTTATTACTCATTTTATGTCTTGGAATCTTTTAGATGTTTGTATAAGATAAACATACACATCACATGTATATCAATGGGACATAAATAAAATAGAAATTCATAACATGGAATTATTAATAACAAATAGATACTAAATAATCCAATAAATATTGTTTATAATATCTAAATAATAAACTGCTTTATAGGACATTATTCCAACAATCTCCCACTTAGCCTTTAAAGCAGATGTGACATATCACATAGTCTCATTCCTTCTCGGTGGTCCTCAAATACTTTGGTAACCAAAGATTTGGTAAAAGGATCAGTAAGGTTCTCTGCAAATGCTATCTTGCTCACTATCACGTCTCCTCTTTGAACAATTTCTCTAAGTATATAATATTTCCTCTCTATGTGTTTTCCCCTCTTGTGGCTTCTGAGCTCTCTGGAGTTAGCAACTGCTCCATTATTATTACATAAAGTGTCATAGGTTGCTGTGCTCCAGGTACTACCTCAAGATCTAAAAGAAAATTACAAAGCCAGACCGCCTCTTTAGCTGCTTCAGAAGCTGCCACATATTTGGCCTCCATGATTGAATCCGCAACACAAGATTATTTGATACTCCTCCATATAATGCCTCCACCAACAAGGATAAAGACTGAACTAGAGGTTGATCTTCTAGAGTCTTTATCAGATTGAAAATCCGAATCAGTATATCCAACAGGAGTTAGATCTTCTCCAGAATATACAAGTATATAATTTCTAGTTCTCCGAAGATACTTTAGAATATGCCTGACTGCACCCCAATGTTCAGGTCCTGGATTGGATTAGTAATGATTTACAATCCCAACAGCATAACAAATATCTGGTCTTGTGCAAAGCATGCAATACATGAGATTTCCCACTGCCGAAGCATAAGGAATATTTCTCATCTGTTCCTTCTCTTTTTATGTCTTAGGAGAATTCTCATTAGACAGAGTAATTCCTTTACAAAAGGGTGTTAAACCTTTCTTAGAATTATGCATTGTAAACCTTACGGGTATTTTGTCTACATATGAAACTTGTGATAAAGCTATGTGTTTGTTCTTTCTGTCTCATAGAATCTGTATTCCTAGAATATAGCAAGCTTCACCTAAGTCCTTCATATCAAACTATTGTGTTAACCAGACTTTTACTGATGATACTGATCCAACATCATTCTCAATGATTAGAATATCATCAACATATAGTACCAGAAAAATCACTTTGTTATCCTGAATTCTTTTATAGACATAAGGTTCATCTATGTTTCGTTCAAAACTATAAGACTTAATTGCTTCATCAAATCTTATGTTCCATGATCTAGATGCTTGCTTGAGTCCATAAATAGATCTCTTAAGTTCACAAATTTTTCTTTCTTGACATTTTTCAACGAATCCCTCTGGTTATATCATATAGATACATTCATCAAAATTGCCATTCAGGAATGCAGTCTTAACATCCATTTGCCATATCTCATAATCAAGAGATACAACGATAGATAAGAGTATACGAATAGACTTGATCGTAGCTACAGGAGAGAAGGTTTTTTCATAGTCGATACCTTCTTTTTGTGTATAACCCTTTGCAACTAACCTTGCCTTGAAAGTCTTCACTTTCCCGTCTATTCCTCTCTTTCTCTTATAGACCCACTTACACCCAATGGGTTTTATCCCTTCAGGTGGATCTACAAGTTCCCAGACTTTATTAGAGTACATGGACTCTATTTCAGATTCAATTGCCTTTTGCCAGAGATCTTTATCAACATCATCCATTGCCTCATTATAGGTGTAAGGATCAGATTCTTGGTCACAAGACTCTCCTATTCCCAAATATCTTTCAGGTTGTCTCACAACTCTCCCACTACGACGAGGATCCGATGTTTGTTGAGTTTTAAGTGATTTATCTTTTCTAAGTGCTTTCTCTATCTTATCTTCTATAGATGGGCTGATAACATCATCAGTTAATTCTTCTAGAATTAACTTACTTTTGGGCTTGAAATCTTTCATATAGTTTTCTTCCAAGAAAGTAGTATTTGTACTCACAAACACTTTTTTTTCTTCAGTATTATAGAAATAATAGCCTCTAGTTCCTTTTGGGTAACCTACACATAGACACAATTCAGATCGTGATTCCAACTTAGTCGTTTTCCCTTTCAACATGTATGTTTATGGTGAGTATTGCGTGTTTGAGTTAGTGAATGAATGAGTGATTAATGTGTTTATTTTGGTAATATGTGTTCATGTATATGGGTGAATCCGTGTGCACTTATAAATGATTGTATTTGTTTTAAAGAATGTGTTGGTGATTGTTATTGTGTGTGTGCGCTAGACATGTGTCATGAGTTGGTGTATAAGTACAATATAATTGATTTTGGTCATGTTTGGTATACTCTATAAAAACTGTGTTGTACTAATTAAATATGATATTGTATTTGGTTGTATTTTTGTAATGTATAGTTCTATAATATCACATAAAAATTTAATACTATACGAAGAGTATTTATCTAATAGGAAAAAAAAGATATGTATTATACTGTTTAATTTGACTTATTATTATACAATACTTACTCTCTTTACTTTTTCTATTCTTGATTTCTCTTTCATCAATTTTTCCCTTTCAAAAGTGGTATTTTTCTAAATATTTTTTTAAAGTTGTAGCTTTCTAAATTTATATTCAAAAAGTGGTAATTTTAGAAGTTCTATTTTTCTAAATAATCTTTTAAAATGGTACTTTTCGAAATTAACTTTTAAATGTGGTATTTTTAAAAATTATTCTTTTAATACAACATCTTAATCCAATATAAAACCAAATATAGTACTACAATAGGATAATTCAATACAATATATCACAATACAGTACAATGCAATATGATACACCAAACATAGCCTTAATGCTTGTGAGGGTATTAGTGCATGTACACGTGGGAATATGTGTGTGTGTGAAGGATTGAGTGCCAAAGCTAGTCTTAGAGAGTATATGGGTTAGTATTTCTGTATGATCGAGTTTGCGTGTACGTAAGCAAGGGGGCAGTGTTCATGTTGGTGTGGCTCTATAATTGAGCAAGAGAGTGATTGAACATTTGTGTATTAGTAATTGTATGTTGTGAGAAAGCAACAATATGAGTGGACAATGTGAGTGATCACCTTAATGCTTGGGTGTGTTTTAATGATTAGTGATACTCATGTGTATTTATGAATGTGTGTTACTCTAGTTTTTTCATGTGAGTGGCAAGTGTTGTTTTGTGTAAATGAATGAGTAAAAAGTTGAACATCGATGCAAATGCCTTTGACATTCTAAGGGAATTTTTGGTATAATTGTATTAAGAAAACGTAAGTAAATGACTGAGTGAAAATTGAGTTTGTAACACCTACCTCTACACACAGATGAAAGAGTCAATTATAGTATGATTTAATCGCATTGAATATTGTGTTGTTTGTGCATATCATTTTGTGTACTCATTAACAATTACTAAGTAATTTTACCAATAAGTATGTTTATTAGCAGTTTCTAGTTTGGCATATTCTTGCATTTATATGGCATTTTTACAGTCAATATTTAAATTAGTTTAATTAGCTATATACGTATGCTCATACGATTTTATCAGATGTTCTGGTTTATATAATCTTTTATGTATCAAAGTTTTACCAATAAGTATGTTTAGTAGCAGATTCTAGTTTGGCATGTTCTTACTAATATAAGGCCTTTTTATAATCAGTATTTAAATTAGTTTAATTTAGCTATGTGCTTATACTCGTATATGATTTTAAAGCATTAATAAGGACTCGAAACACTAGCTTTTAGACCAAAAAACACATTGCTTTAACAGTAAAAAAAATAAAAATAAAATAAAAAAGAACACTCAATCATTGTTTAATTCACACACATTTACACTTCTTTCACACACACAACTAACGCACACATCAGCGACAGAAACATGAGACCCACTCATCAACTCGTTAACTATGACACACAAACACTCACTAAACCAAATGCACAAACTTATAAATGCAAACTCACTCAATCAATCCAAGTCACCCACACCCTAACTTCATACATACAACCAAATCAATCACTTAATTTATGACACACTTACTCGCATACCAATAACACTCATTCACTAACTTGAACACACACACACACGCACTCTTAATCACACATAAAGACGACAGACACACCACTTACTCACATTCATACACACACACACACACTATCACAAAGCACCCATTCAATAATATACACCAATGTGTCATACATAGTCATATGCATGCGTACACACACATAAACTAAATTTTTCTCACGTGTACATTCACCTTCACTCACACAAACTCCAACACTAACATGCACATAATACTGATAAACTAACGTATTTACTCACACACACAAATACACATAACACTTAAACTCTTACATATGCTCACACGCACCTATCTCTTAAACACTCAAATAGACACTCAACACGAAGCAATTATTAACTAACACATTAACTTTTACACATACACGCACTCAATGGAACAACCATTTACTCGTACCTTCTCACACAAAAATATAATCACGAAAAAGCACTCACACAGACGCGCACACACACACCTCCTAAACACTTACATAAGCGCGTGCACATACATGGAACGAACTCAATCACTCACTCGCAAATACAATATTCGTCACGCTCTAGTTTCTATTACCAAGTTAACAAAATTGATTTATGGTTTCTAGTATCTAATTGGTTTTTGGCAAGGAAGTATAACAATCAACAAAGAAACTTCTCGAAAGATCACACCCAAAACAAAAAATTAATTTGTTTCTTTAACCAAAACAATCCAAAATGTCTCATGTAACAAAATAAAGATTATAGCAATTAGGAAAAATTACCTTTGGAATAGTATCAACTTTACAAAGACTTGGGTGTGTGTTAACTCCACAAAATAGCACAGGTAAAGATTCGATATGTATATACATAATGGGTTTTGTAGGTAAAGAGACGAAGAGGACTTATAAATGAGACATTGGAGTTTAATTGGCAGTGGAAAAATAAACATAATTAAAAGAATAATAAGAAGAAATCTGTGTTACTGTATATTTATATACTCTAAAAAGGCCTTGCCGATCTAACTAAGTTGGTTGACCCATTCATTTTTTTATTAAAGATATCAACTCGGGCTACAAAATAACAGTTATATACTTCTAACATGTGATGGCAAATAAAAATACCGGTATCTAATATGAACTAAAAGAAATCTCAAGTACATAAGAGAGCTAATTTGACAAAACAAACACTTTAAAAAAATAATAAATAAAATACAATATGATGTCAAAAAATATACCCATTTTTAGGATGATTACATAAAACCCTATTAACTTTTACAAATAAAATAAGGTATCAAATAGTCATTTTAGAACGTGGAAATAATCAATTTATTACAGGTCAAATTTGTACCAATGAGTATATCTTGAGCATTTCACTACCAAATTACTTAGAAAATAAAGATTAATTAAAATAACCTAAAATAAATACTCAAACTTATATGCACATAAATGAATTAACATATAAAAGAAAATATTATGTAATTATATTATTATTATTATGTAATCATATGATTATTAGCTCATTAACTGTTGGAGGAGCTAGGTGTCATGAGTTTCTTCATGATATCACAGTTTAGAATGGGGTGGGAAGAAAAAAAAAAGGTGGCAATAGAGCTAGCCATAAGACAAAGAAAGACAATAGATAGCCCAACTATTTTTCCATATTTTTAATATTTAATACTAATATATGTGATTAGTGAGTTGTCACTATTTAATACCAACAAGTGGCATATGAGTTATTAATATTTAATTATTGTTTAGAATTTACTACAAATAAATTAATTGCATTTATCAATTGAATAGTGACAACTCATATGTCATGTGTATTAGTATTAAAAATTTGGTACAAATTTTGAGATACTTGACATTATATATATGTATAAAAATATGCAATATTTAATTTTAGTATACAAATAAAGTGATTTGTTTTGATTGTTTTTAGTAATTTTCAGTAAATTTTAAGTATCTGTCAACAAAATTATGATATCTTCAATTTAAATTCCGTGTTTCTGAGGGTATTGAACCTTTATACTGTATTGAGACATTTTGACAATTATTAGTATAACAACGTAGGTGTAAAAGCACATAACATAAAGAATGAGTATGTTACTATGAAATTGGTATTAATGATTTCTAGATGCCTAATATATAATAGGAATATGTTTATTATTGACTTAGTATCCATGTGAGAATCTTGGGCACTACATGTATTATGGGCGAAAGCCACACTTTAACAAGCTGTAACAATCTTGTACGTAAATAAGCCTAGAGATGCAAATTTTGGAGGAAAGACCCTCACCAATCCAAGCTAAAGCAACTATGCCCAGAGCACTACACTCACGAACCACATTAGAAGCCGAGAATCTCTCATCTCCTAGGTATGTGTCCTTAATCTCTTGTACTTATATTGAACATTTAACCAAAGACAACAATGTCAACTTTGAGTTTGGGGTTAGGAACTATGATATTTCGAATTTCCTAATGACGCCCAATTCTTCACATAATTAAAGAGCCATTAATAACATGACTACATAGCATTTTCAGTTATATTAGTGCCATGTCTACATACTCCTTTAGGTTTTGATTTTTAAATTATTATGATTATTAACCCTTATTATATTTTAAGATAATTTGCAGCGAAATGCTCTTGAAATGCTCATTAGTGCAAATTTGACATGCATCAAATTACTATCCTTAAATAATTCTTTTTTTGTCCTATTTAATTAGAAAATACTTGCTAAGAGAAGTCGTTAATTTTAATTCTATATATTGTGTTAGTTTAGAAAGATTATAATTTTTGTCACAAAAAAGACTATTCCAACATATTACTTGATTAGATAATAATTGATTATATTAGATAAATTATTTTATAATATTTCTCTAAGTGGTTCAATATATATATTTTTTTATTTTGATTATGTGTACACTTGAAAATTATTTTTAAGCTCCCTTGTGAATACAAGGGAATTTGTACATTTTATACTATAATTTATAGCCTGTATTTACTTAAAATTAATAGAGTACCATTTTATAGGCTATAATTACTTATCTATTAAAAATAAAATAAATATCTAAATATTTTGACCAACTGAATTTGTCTAAGTCGGTAGGTTAAAGTGGTATTAAAATTGTTATTCTTTATATCATGGAGTATTGCACTTCACCGTTTACAAACTCTCCCAGTATTATATCTCTCCCTATGTCTTATTTCCATAGAGATGTTAATATGCATCTAAATTCTTTTTAAAAGTTGATTCACTTGCTTTCTAGTTTAAGAATACCTAGAAGGTATTATTCTTATGCCTATCACTTTTATTAATAATTTCATACATATACATGTGTAACCTTTCTTGATTCTTTCTAATTATAATACTTCTTTTTGAATTCTGTGAGAATTATAAGGATAAGATTTCCGTTGAACTATTAGAGAACTTTTATTAATACTTTAAAATTCACTTATAGCAATAAGTATTACTTGGTTTGGATTGTTTATTCTATTCTATTATCTATGTTTTGTAATTTCAAAGGGACTTATTAACAAAATACACTTATTTGATTAGAGACAAGTGAACTTTTCTGTTAGTGGCTTGGTTAAATTACTCATTGTGTTATTAATTACCATATGTGTAGATATATCTAATCTTGAGACTTATCTTAGGGTTTTATGTATGTGTATACATATTAGATATCTATACGAGAGGTATATTATTTTAGGAAGATAATTTTTTTTTAATGATTAGTTTGAAAATTATACTATACATGACTTTGTACTTAGTTTTTTTTTTTTTTTTAATGTTGCTATCGCTAGTCAATTTATTGGTCGTTTTGTTAAAGTCAATTAAGTTAACATCTATTAGGTGTAAGGCTGTGTCTCACCATTTTATGTCCCTAATTTTGGATATAAATACATATTGATATTTAAGGAAATAAAAGTCACTACAGGTTCACACGTGTATATAAGAAATTCATTTTATTTCTATTGTCAATTTTAGACTTTGATGAGTCTTAATTTCTTTGTTTGTGCCTAATAAGGTTTTAATTATGAGATAGAAATTAAGAGCTTTCTTCTAATTCCATAATGGATTAATCATATAGTATTTTTAGTCCTTCTGTTGGTGTTTTGTATTTGCTTATTTAGAAACAGATTGAGAATTTGTTAATTTCAAGCTATAATCTTTACTATTACAAACATATTCATATTATCTTAAAATAATAATAATAATAATAAGGACACGTCAAGCTTACCTTGAGCAAGAGCATTTCATAGAAAATCAGGTGAAAGTCTAGAAACTGAGGTAAGTAACATTACACCTACAATGTTAGAAGTTCTTTGTTTTTGTGAATCTGTGGAATATATGAATATAAAATCTGTGGATACATATACATACATATCTGTCATTCTATTTTGTATGAGATATGAACAAATAGTGTATTTATATTATTTAACGAGTATTAGTGAATAAGGTGTGGCGGGCCAGTGCCAAAATATATGATATGGTTCCTTCGGGGACACTCTAATTCCTTTGGGAATACTCTGGTCTTTTCGGAGACACTGTGGTTCCTTAAAGAATACTTTGACAGTAGTATGTGGTAGACCTCTGCGGTATACAGAAGAGATTCTTTAGGACTCGAGACCTCTATATAACTTATGATATGTTATATATTCTCTAAGTAGTTCAGTATACAATTCATAGTCTTGTCAGACAATACAATATACACAAAGATCCCAAATCATATAATTATTTATTCTCTATCATGTACACTCTATATTTGCAAATGTTACTTAATGAGTTTGTACTCACCCATATTCTTACATTGCAGAGGGTAGTGATGATATGTAAGTTTGGAGGAGAAGCGTCGACTTTCTGATCTCGACTTGTATATATGAATATTTTGACACTGTAGTTTTCTGACTGAAGATGTATCTATTTTTGAGTGTATTTATATTATATATATTTTTGTGCGATAGGCCCAATTTATGAGTATGTATATATGTATATATTATATTATGTGTAATTATGAGTTGTGTTTTTCTTTGTCTTTTAAGGAAGTTGAAAAAGTTTTTAATTATCTATTTTTTTTATTTTTCTTTATTTTATCAGTTATAAGTCGAGTAGTGTCTCTTGATTTCACTAAATATTTATACAAATTTCCTTACATACGTGTGTGGAATCAAGAGATGTTACAGAAACACTTGTTTGTTAGTCATTTATTGGTTTTTTTTTCTGCTTCACTTATATGTTGGTTGTGGTGATTTTCTTTTCCATGGCTTGTGTTCTTTTGGCCACTCTTTTTATTTTCTTTTCTTTAGTTTGTTTGAATAAATTGTGAGTTTTGTTGTGATAAAATAACTTGACATTGATGATGAGTTGTGACATCCAAGTCCTCACATAATTAAGAGAGCCAATAATAAATATGTTCTAATCGCATATTAGGCATCTAGAAGTCATTAATACTAGTTTCATAAAAATATGCTCANCATTAACCATAAAGTAGAACAATTAACTCGTCAATGGATATCAAGAACAATTAAGGAAAATAAAGCAATTGAATTTCACTAAAGGTTTGATTACAACCTTAGAGAAAAAGTTTAGTTCATAGACATATCAAGACAATCACAACAAAATTGATATAGTTGACACACATTTATAGCAGAAAAATAAAGGAATGAATAGAGAAAAGATAAAGAAAAACTCTTTGAAGTTTGTTCAATCCACTGGTCTCCTCTCGAATCCTTTTGATTCTTCCTATTGCTTGTTGTTTTCTTCTTCAAAAACTCTCTCAAAATCTTTCAAATTTTGGCTGCTAGGGTTTCTCCATGTCTCCTTCCAGTTGAACCAAAGAGAGGTTTAATAGTTGAGGCAAACCAGCCATGATCTAGGAATTTTGCAACATGTTTAATGCTTTATGGGGCTAGGCACCAAGGCAGTCGAGAAGGTGGCACTACATCACTAAACATTGGTGCTGTGGTGCCACAAAGCTGTGACATCCAACTCCTCACATAATTAAGAGAGCCAATAATAAACATGTTCTAATTGCATATTAGGCATCTAGAAGTCATTAATACTAGTTTCATAAAAATATGCTCATTCCTTATGTTATGTGCATTTACATACGTGCCATTACACTAATGATTGTCAAAGTGTCCCGATGCAGGGTAAAGGTTCAATACCCTCAGAGAGAGAGCTGGTGTGCTAAAAGAACAAAGAATATAATTATGAAACTAATACTATGTGCACATGTATTAAGATCGTACTTGTTGATAACTTAGTCAAATAGTAATTTTTCGGTAAAATGCAATTTTCACGTACTTCGGAGCCAAATTCACTGTGTGTTTAACACGTCAAATAGGCTTAATTCAATGTCTAGGACTTATTTATAGCATCTTATTTGTCGGCTCCAGGTAAGCACGAGGTGGCATTCAGGACACTAATTGGTATTTTGTTGCACTAAGCTAGCTTATATTAAGCTTAATCGCGTAATGTCATTTTTGTGCATTCTAATAATTGAGTGCTAATACTATGTTTGCATTGTTAATTAGAGTCTAATTGACTTTCTTTTTATGTTTAATGATTGGTTAAGGGCTAGGTTGCACCAAATTACAATAACATTGGCCATATAGGATCATAAGTCAAAGTATGACTAGTTTTCACTTTCTAAGGTAGGATTCACCAACTTTGGCTACACTTGGGTGTATAGGAGTGACCAGCAACGTGGTGACTATGCTAAGGATGTTTTAGAGCTTGACACATGGAAAGTAATGAACAAAATACCCAAAATACCCCTTAGAATTTAAGTTATGCCATTTCTTAGTCATTAAGTATCACTTTTAGACCAAATCTGGTCATTTGCATTCCCTTTCTCTCCAGCCACGACCTGAGCCTCTCCAAAACCTTTTTACATTTCTCTCAACTTCCCTAAGCCATATCCAAGAGTTTCCAAGTGGTAGAACTCAAGTTGGAGCTTTAGAAAGCAAGATACACCAAAACTAGTCAAGGTAGCTCTACTAAGTTCTTCTTTCTAGGTCTTGTCCTTTAATTTCAATTCTTTACTTGTTTCCACTTAAACAAAGGTTTCTTCAGGTTTTCTTAAGTCCAAAAATCCATTTCTAAGTTTTGGGAATCAGTTTGGTGGAGATTGAAGGCAAGAAATCTAGCAAAGACTCAAACTAGTTAAGGTGAGGTTTATGTGTGAGTTTGAATTTGTAGTGAATTTCCTTTATTTCAGCTCTTAAACCTAAGCTATTATTTGATGAATAATGGTCCTAGGAACCCTTATATATTGCTGAAAATATAAAATTTAAGTGGAGGATTAAAGTTAAACCTAAAGCCCCAAAGTTTGCAATTTATGGAGTTAAGTGTTTTTATGTGTAATAGACTAAGTTTTCTATGTTTGTAATCTGATTTCTTAAATTTGGATTGTATATCTTATTGATCCTATTGTCTATTAAACTCATTTGGTAGCTGCTTGTGATGACACATAAGTCTAAAAGTGGTTTGAAACTTGTTGAAACCGAAAAAGAGTTCAAGTGCACTTAGATTATTCTAAGTGATCCTCTTGATGTGTATATGTGGGAATTTGGATTTCTAATTGCTATTGCAGGTTTAAAACTATGATTTTAATCATGTGGGAACATCATAAAAATAGGGGAGGTGCTGTCCAAATATTTTTAAAATGAAATGGCACCATTTAGGAGCAAATGGACTAGTTTTACAAAATTATATGCCATTTTGGATCATTTTGTGCTAACGAACTAGCATTCATATTTTAATACCTTTGAACAGTTTTTCAATGCTACTTATTGATTTCCAAGTACCTTAAGTGAATTATATGCTTCTGAGTCATTTTAAGATCAAGTTTCTTAATTTTGTGAAAATTCTGATTTCGGTATTATTCGAGTATCTTGATGCATTCTTTTGGCAAAATGTGCATTTTGAATACCTATAAACAATGACAGGTGAATAGCACACCAATCTCTAGAGGATATTGACCCTTTCAACAATTCATTTCTATGTAGGACACGAGGTAAGTAAAGTACTCAACTGCAACACAAGAATTATGTGCTATATAAGTATCTATTATGTTTCTATGTTTTGCATTTATTCTAGTTATGAGTATGACCATTGGCATTTCGATTTCAGCATATATATGGTTGGTAATTTTGGTGTGGTATTATTATGTACACCATATAACCATGCATGTTTTATGAAAAAGTTTAAGAAGGTTAATATGATTTATGAAATGCCTTAGTATTATTGTCTAAAACTATTTTATCATAGAGAAGTTAAGATCAGGTAACTTTCAGAAGGTTTTGTGTCACTGTTACGGGGAAGCGGGATAAATATTTACAGTTTCAGAGTGGCAGCCCCAGGAGAGGGGCAAGTGTGACAGGATTAGTCACAAGGTTTGCCACAATATTCCTCCTCCAAGTTATATAATAGACTAAACTACAGTCTCGGGCCGCCTTATCTCTTGAGCTCGATGGGGTAACGATGGAATAAGGTTAGTAACGAGCCCCACTGTGGTAAGAGCCGGCGGGAGGAGAACCCATGGGATATCATTAATTCAGGAAGCCCTACAGGCACAGTGCTGAACTGGACAATGGGCACAAGACAGGGAAGGGTTTAAAGGAAATCATTTATAATATAGACAAGCACGATCATACATTTAATTCATGTCATTGAGCAACATGTCATCCATTACTTTACTTACTGAGCTGTAGCTCATTATAGTCTTGTGTTGCAGGTAATGACTGAGATGACAGCATGAGCTTGTGAGTTAAAGTAGAGGCCCAACCTTGGTGTTGTACATATGGATATTTTGACCACTTGTGGGGGGGGGCTAGTTTATGTATTTTGGGATGTTTTGTAGTCTCTCAATGAAGTTATTTTTAATTCGTTTTTTTTTAGTACCTATTTAATATGTTTCATTGTGTAATATATGTATATACTGATTATGTATGGAAGTAAAGTCACCTATCCATAGAGTTTTAAAGAAAATAAAAAGTTCGAATTGGCCCGTATTTTGGAAAAATAATTATAGGATTATCTTCCAAAAGTAACGCCTTGTAANATGTTTCATTGTGTAATATATGTATATACTAATTATGTATGGAAGTAAAGTCACCTATCCATAGAGTTTTAAAGAAAATAAAAAGTTCGAATTGGTCCGTATTTTGGAAAAATAATTATAGGATTATCTTTCAAAAGTAACGCCTTGTAAATAAAAAGTTAATAAATTTCCACTAGTAGTAGGAGGATAAAGAGGGCGTTACATGAGTACAATTGCTTCATGTTCTTTTCGGTCTTTTAAAATGTAATTTATTGAAATTATCCATGTGCTTGACTCGCATTAATTGAACTCTATTTTTGATTCTCTACAGTTGAGCATGATACATGATGCCCAAGTTTCTCATATACATAATAAGCCAATAATAAACATGAAACTAGTGTCAATTTTATGATAAATTGCTCATTTTGATCGTTAAATGCTTTCAATATGTATTATTATATTAATGGTTGTCGAAGTGTTCCCATGTAGTGTAAAGGCTTAGTACCCTCATAGAGAAAGCTTGTTGTGTGAAAAGAACAAAGAATGCATTCATGAATAATAATACTATATGCACATGCATTAAAAACCATGTTTGTTGATAACTTGGTCAAATAGTAGTTTTTCGGTAAAATGCATTTTTCATGCTTTTTGGAGCCAAATTGACTATGCATTTAACACGTCAGATAGCTTTAATCTATTGTTTAGGACTCATTTCTAGTATTTTCAAAAATATTCGTTCCAGCTAAGCACGAGGTGGCAGTCACTGTACTGAACTGTGTTTAATTACACTAAGCTAGCTTAGATTCAGCTTACATTCTATTAATTGGGCAATTGTACTATATTTTCATCATCAATTAGAGTCTAATTGAATTTCTTTTTATGTTTAATGACTGGTTATAGGGCTAAGTTCCACCAAATTATAATAAGATTGGCTATATAGGATCATAAGTCAATATGACTAGATTTCACTTTCTAAGCTAGGTTTTACCATTTTGGTCTACATTTGAGTGTATAGGATTGACCAGCAACGTGATGAGTATGCTAAAGATGTTTTAGAGCTAGACACATAGAAAGTAAGGTGCAAAATACCCAAAATACCCCTTAGAATTTAAGTTATGCTATTCTTAGTCTTTAAGTATTGATTTTTGGTCAAATCTGGTCATTTCTTTCCTCTTCCTCCCCAGCCATGACTTGTACCACTCCAACCACTTTTTATGCTTCTCTCAACTCCCCTTATCTATGTCTAAGAGTTTCCAAGTGGTAGAACTCAATTTGGAGCTCAAGAAAGCAAGATAGGTCCAAACTAGTCAAGGTAATTCTACTAGTTCTTCTTCCTAGGTTTTGTTTTGTTATTTCAATTCTCCACTTGATCCTACTTAAGTAATGTTTCCTCTAGGTCTTCATGAGTCCTGAGATCAATTTTAAAGCCTTAAAAATCAGTTTTGTAGAAGTAGAAGGCAAGAGCTTCAACAAAAGTTCAAACTAGTCAAGGTGAGCTTTTTCTAGAATTTAGAATTGGTAATTTATTTTTATTTCTTTAGCTCTTGAATTAAAGCTTTTATTTGATGAATTAAGGTCTTAATAAACCTTATATATTGCTGGAAATACAGAATTTAAGTGGAAAATTAAAGTTATACTTAAAGTTCTAAAGTGTGCTAGTTAAGGATTTTAGTATTGTCATGTGTAGTAGATTAAGTTTTTATATTTGTAATCTGATTTTCTAAACTTAGAGTGTATATTTTATGGATCCTAATATTTATTACACTCATTTGGTGGCTAGTTATGATGACACACAAGTATAAAAGTAGTTTTAAACTTTGTCTAAATGAAAGGAATTCAAATGTACCTAGGTTGCTCTAAATGATCCTCTTTGAATTGAATATGTGAGAATTGGCTTGTTGATTATTATTACAGGTCTTAAACCATGATTTTAATCATATGAGGATGTCCTAAATATAGGGGAGGTGCTGTACAAATATTTTTAGAACCAAATAGTATTATTTAAAAGTAAATGGACTAGTTTTATGAAAGTAGATGACATTTTGGTTCATTTTGTGAATAAGGTTCCTTCTTTTGTAAAAGCTGTGATTCAGTCTTATGCTTGTTTTCTTTAAGCATTTTATATTGTAGTGATAATATTAGTAATAAAATTGATATCAGGTCTTTCACATACCCTGCCATAAAGGATACTGATCCTTTCCACTATCTTTTCTACCGGACACAAGGTAAGTGAAGATTTATTTTAACTACATCACAAGAACAATAGTAGATACAAGATGTTTTCCTATATGCTTATGTGTATTATTTTAATTATATATTATTTATATTGTTGTTGTAAAGTTTACGGAAACATAAGCATGGTATGATCATTTAAGCATGATTTTCAAAGAAATGAAGTTTTCTACGCTTTGGATTTAAAGTAGTATCATTGTACTGATTTTATAAAATATATTTTAAGTACATTGTCTAGTCTATCTGCATTGGGTAAGTATAGTTTGCACAGGTATTCTTCCCACATAGGTGGGCATGGCTTACTGACTGTCAGGACTAAGCATTGTACTATAAGATTTATTAAGTGCATTACCTAGTCGGTGTGCATTGGATAGGTATGGTTTGCATTGGCCATGTGTTTCCTTCCCGCATAGGTAGGCACGACCTACCGATTGCTGTAACTTTGTAGTGTACTCAAGGGCCCTATAAAGAAATATTTTCTAAGAAAAGTACATCAAAATGAAAAGTTATGGGATAAAGAGTACAATAGGAATTTCAATGAAGTTTATGTACGAAACATGTTCATGAGCATGCATGATCTTTACTTACTGAGCATCAGCTCATTTAGTTCCTGTGATGCAGGTGATGAGATATATAATGTATAGAGTTACCGGTTGGCTAGCACGCTTTCTTGTTACCACGATTATACAGATGTAGACGAGCTTGACTTGTGGGCGATATTTTCTTTGTATTTGGATATTTTGGTGTGATGTAAATATCACTGCGGATGACAAGATAAATGGATAAGGACTTTTTGGTTGTACAGTCTGTAAAGACACTTTCAGAAAGTAATGCCACACAAGTTCTTTTATTTTAGAATTTAAAAAGTTTTAATTGGTCCAAATTTTTGAACAAAACTAAAGTTTTAGTTTATAAAAGAGTAATGCTTCATAGTTTAACCTATATAGTCGTATAGTTTAGCTAGAGGGCATAACATGCCTTACACATTGGGTTTTCCCTTCTAAAAGTCATTTGATCAGAAGATGATAATGAAGACTCAAACACAAGAGAATTTTGGAATTCTAGGGTTTCAAGAGAAAAGAAAATTGATTTTGATAGCGAAAGAGAGTGAAGAACAAAAGCTAAGAACAGAAAAGCGATGAAAACTACTTCAGTTTAGAGAAAATTGATATATTTGGAGGAAGAATTGAGTAGGAGTGAGTGGGGATGATATTAACGTATGAGAGAGACAATTGATTGAGAGAAAGTGAAATAATTAAGAGAAAAAATCATTAAAATGGCTTAAATCCATGCAGCTCAGCGTGTTTTCGACAGACCAAAAATAGCTTTTCGGTCTGCCAGTTCTGGCAGAGAGACTGTTCTTGGATCGTCTCTTAGTAGACTGAAAAAGTTTTTCGGTCTGCCCAAAACTCTGTTCAGCAGTATTTCAGTTAAAATCATTTTCAAATCGACACATTTGATACAACCAAGCATGAAAAACATTTAAAAACGAACAATTTGGTGAATATAGGCAATAAATCAAGCAAGATTCAACCATATCAGAATGAATGAACTCATTATGATCAATCATGTCAAGTTCTCTAGAAATTATGCAAAAATAAAGAAAATGATGTCTACTATCAATATGCTTAGTACATGAATGCAAATTAGATTTTTAAATAAATTTATAGCACTAGTATTTAATGGGTACAAGATCATAATGTATTCCAAAATCCGTTAGTTTGTTTCATCCAAAGAATTTGAGCACAACAATTGCCAGCAGAGATATATTTAGCTTCATAGTATATAGAACAATAAAATTTTGTTTCTTACTAAACCATGACACAAGAAAATAACTAAGAAAATGACAAGTGCCACTAGTGTTATCTACATCCGAAAAACTTGTAATTTTAAAGTATGTGCATTTTGGATATCACAATCTTAGATTTATAGTGCCATGAAATTATTTGAAAATACATTTTACTACGCTAAGATGTGATTCCTTAAGATTGGATTTAAATCTAGCACATAGACAAATACTAAATATTATATTCGGTGTACTAGCTGTTAAGTAAAGAAGTGAACTGATCATACCTTGATACTTAGTGATATCCACCACTTTACCATTTTTGTCTTCGTTTAGTTTGATTAAAGAGCTTATAGGTATTCTCATTGACTTGGAGTTCTCCATATCAAAATTCTATAGCATATCTTTGATGTACTTGGATGATCGATGAAAATGCCTTCTTTGCTTTGTTTGATTTGAAGTCTAAGGAAGAAATTGAGTCCCATCATGCTCATCTCAAACTCATTGTGCATGCACTTAGAGAATTCTTCACAAAGAGAATTATTAGTAACACCAAATATGATATCATCAACATAAATTTGAACTAAAATCATTTCTTCTCTTTTTCTTTTTATAAAAATAGTAGTATCCACTTTTTCCATAGTAAAACCATTTAAAATTAAATTCGCTCAATCTATCATACCAAGCTCTAGGAGCTTGTTTTAAACTATAAAGAGCCTTTATCAATTTAAACATATGATCCGGATACTTGTGATTTTGAAAACTAGGGGGTTGGGCCACATAAACTTCTTCTAAAATATATCCATTTAGAAATGTACTCTTAACATCCATTTGGTATAAGATAAAATCTTTATGACATGCAAATGCTAAGAGCATCCTTATAGACTTTAATCTTGCTATGGGTGCGAAGGTTTCTTCATAATCGATACATTCTTCTTGACTGAAACTTTGAGCCACTAATCTAGCTTTGTTTCTCACAATCACTCCATACTCATCTACTTTATTTTTAAAGACCCATTTAGTTCCAATAAATGGATTGGTCCTTCAGACTTGGAACTAATTCCCAAATATTACTTCTTTCAAATTGATTTGATTCTTCTTGCATGGCTAAAATCCATAATTCATTATTTTCATCATCTTTTAAACTTTTTGGTTTAATTTGAGAGATAAAAGCTATATTATTACAAATATTTCTAAGTAATGCTCTAGCCTTGATTCCTTGTAAGGAGTCACCTAGAATTTAGTCTTTAGGATGAGCATAGCTGAATTTTAAATCTTGAGGAGTAAGAGTGCTACCATATTCGCTTTCCTTTTTATCCTTAAGATCTTGTTGTAGTGGGATGCAATTTTCTTCATTTGTTTTCTCGTTGGCACTTGGCTCACTTGAGCTTGGCACCAAACCTACAACATCATCATCATCTAATTTTCTTTCCTCATAGAGAGCGTTAGACTCATCAAATATAACATTAATAGATTCTTCTACAATCAATGTTCTTTTATTAAAAACTTTATAAGTCTTACTAGCAGAAAATATACAAAAACAAAAATACCAACATCAGATTTTGAATCAAATTTACCTAAATTATCTTTAGTATTCAAAACAAAGCATTTGTTACCAAAATCTTTAACATAGCCAATGCTGGGTTTTCTACCTTTCCAAAGCTCATAAGGTTTCTTGTTCGAAATTGGCCTTATCATCACTCTATTCACAATATGACAAGCGGTACTAACCGCTTCAGCCCAAAAGTATTTTGGCAAACCATTTTTATTTAGCATACTTTGTGCTATTTCTTGTAGAGTTCTATTTATTCTTTCTACAACTCCATTTTATTATGGACTTCTAGGAACTATGATCAAAACTATTTTTGTAGCAAAAAGCTTCCATTTCTTCATTCTCAAACTCACCACCATGATCACTTTTAATAGATGTGATGGTGTAGCCTTTTTCACTCTGTACTTTCTTACAAAAAATAGTAAGCATATTTAAAATATCAATTTTATGAGCAATAAATAGAACCCAACTTAATCTCGAATTCATCAACTATCGGAAAAGTATAGTGCTTTTCAGCAAGTCTAACTACTCTAGATGGTCCAAATAAATCCATGTGAAGTAGTTATAAAGGTCTAAAAGTAGTAATAGTGTTTTTGGATTTAAAAGAATTTTTCACTTATTTTCCAAATTGACATGCATACAAACCTTGTATTTTTTAAAAAGTAAATTTGGTAGATAACTAACAAGGTTTTTCTTAGAAATTTTAGAAATAGTATTCATGCTTATATATCCAAGTCTTCTATGCCAAAGCCAAGAATCATCTTTAAAAATCGAAAAATATTTATCTTGGCTAAAATATTTTTCAAAATCAATAGTATAAACATTATCTTTTCTTTCTTGTTCAAAAATGATTTCTTTTGAACAAGGATCCTCAATTAAGCATTTAGAAGGCTCAAAAATGACTTGATAACCTTTATTACAAAGTTGACTTATACTAAACAAATTATATTTAAGACTATCAACAAGTAAAATATTTTCTATATTGGGAGAAAAAGTAGTACCAATGTTACCTATACCAAAAATTTTATCTTTGGCATTGTCTCTAAACATGGCATGTCCTCCATTCCTTTTTGTAAATGATGAAAGCAAATGATAGTCACCAATCATATGTTTGGAGCAACCACTATCCAAGAATCAAAAGTTCTCCTTCTTTTATACCTACAAATAAGAATCAAACTTTGATTTTTGGCATCCATACTAATTTGGGTCATTGAGTGTTAGTTCTAGATTCTTTTGGTATCCAAGCTGGTTTTCCACCAAAGCTTGTATTTTTCTTTACAAAGCATGAAAAATTAGTATGTTCATCTTTATTGCAATAAGTACAAGTATGCTTGATATCATTAGTACTAGCTTTCACCGAATAGTTTTTGAGGTATTTTTGTTTTATAGAAGATTTGTATCTAATACCTCCTTTATCAAAGACACATTTTTGTCCATCAAGCATCATATCAAAATTTTTCTTTCCATTTGTAAATTTGTTAATAATTTTAGTCAAGTCAAAATTATTGTCATTTAAGGAAGCATTTTCTTTTGATAAAATATCACAATTACTACAAGATAATTTCACTTCCTTTCCTTTAGTAAACTCTTCAACCATTTTTGACAAACTAAAAATTTCCGTTCTGAGAGAATTGTTCTTGAAAATGAGGTTTTCATAATTTTTGTGTAAATTATTAAAATCGCTCAATAAATTTTCATATGACAAATCACAATCACTATCACTCTCACTAAAATCACTACTAGTATCACTAATATCATGAAATTCACTTTTAGGTTCAAGTGAGCTTACCTCATTTTCTATTACCATGAAGCACATGTTGCCAATTTCTTCTTGTTCTTTGCCTTCGGATTCTTCTTCTTCACTATCATCCCAAGTGACATTCATTGCTTTCTTCTTCATTTTTCTTCTCAAGGGACATTCATTCTTCATGTGGCCCAGCTTCTTGCATTCGAAGCAAGTGATAGGATCATTCTTCATTTTTTTTTCCTCGAAAGTCATTGCCTTTGGTATTTTTCTTGAAATTTTTCTTTTTGAAATTTAAGTACTTCTTGTACTTTTTGGTAAGTAAGGCAAGTCTTCTAGCTCACTATCCACAAAATCTTCTTCTTCCTCATGGCTTTCTTGCATAGCGGCTTTGAATGAAATTCCTTTCTTTTTTTTCTCACATCCTTCATCTTTATATGTTAATTTCATGAGAATTTCATAGGTCGTAAGAGAACCCATAAGTTCTTCAAAGAGGTAGTTTGCCAAGGTCTTTTACTTCTTGAATGGCAACCACCTTGCTTTTATATGATCGGGGAAGGCTTCTAAGGATTTTGCTCGCCAACTCACCATTTGGAAATATTTTTCCTAGAGCACCAAGAGAGTTAATAATAGTTGTGAATCTAGTAAATATTTCTGAAATAGATTCATCTTTTTCCATTTTAAATAACTCATAGTTTCTAGTAAAAATATTTATTTTAGTTCCTTGATATGACGCTTCAAGTATATTTCATAATTCATGAGTATCCCTAGCCTTTTCAATATTATTATAAATATTTCTATCTAAGCCACACATAAGAATATTTCTAGCTCTACTATTTTTGGTAAAGTTGATTTTATCTTTTTTTATCATATTCTTCTATATCTTTGTCAACTATTCTACTATTTTGGTTATTTTCAAAGGAGCCTTTAGTAACAATATACCATAGGTCAAAATCAATGGACCGAAGATAAGTGTCCACACTACTTCTCCAATAGTTAAAATCACTTCTATTGAAAAATAGTGGTTTGAATGGAGACAATCCCTCATATTGAAAAGAAAAATTGTTTGGGCTAGCCATCTTAAAAATAGTTAAGTTTTAAAAATTTGAGCACCAAGCTCGGATACCAATTGTTATCCCAAGATTAGCTAACCAAGAGGAGGGATGAATTAGGTTTTAAAATCTTTTACAAACTTTAATTAACAATCAAGTACTTTTAACAAGTAAAAGTAATAACAAGTAAAAATAGCTAAATTGCAAGCACAAGCTCAAGATAAATAAATTAAAAAGGTAGGGATAGAGAAATGCAAATACTATTTTTACAATGTTCAATAAACGCGACAGTTTGTCTACATTCCTAGCTCTTGGCAACTTACTTTGAGCTTTCCACTATTGAATCAAGAAAATGGAATTGACCGTCCCTTTTACACAACGAGTGTTTTCTCTTTAAGCACACTCTTGCCTTTATAATAGGAATGAATCTGGCTCTATCACACCTAAGTTGGGTGGTTTAGACTCTGGCACCAATCTCAACTATAATCTCTCTGATAAAAGATTGATATAAGGTAGGCCTAGAGAGAATAGATGGGAACATTAGAGAGAATAGATGGGAACATAAGATATGATCTAGTTTATCTCAATTAATTTTTGTGAAAAAGTGGATTTGAAAATTTGATTAATAAAAGATGATTTGAACAACTTGAAAGTATGTTTAAAGCAATGTAGGAATGTTCAAAAGTTATTTAATTGTTACAAATGCTTCTATATATAGACTAGAATGAATACTAACCATTTTAGAACATTTGATATACAATCTATCATTTTTGGTAGACCGAAAATCCACTTTTGGTCGACCGAAAATACTAGTCGTTGGAAGTGCGATTGTAACGATCGAATTCATAAAGTAGTTAAAAAAACATAGGAATTGGTCTGCTGATTCTGTGGGCCAGTTTGCCAATTCTATCTGAGAACAGTTTTTGAATTTTATTTCAAGTCTTTTTCAATTATTTTCAAAATGTGACTTTATAAATTGATTTGATATGTAATATAGGAACTATAGAAATTTATAAATCAAGTTAAAAGCTTGTGTAAAAATAATATCATATTTTAATTTGAGATAAACAGATTTGACAGTTTAGCTTTGAAAAAATTCCAATTTTACGACAAAAAAATTTGAGCCATTAAGATCATACATTGTGTAGACAAATATTCAAGTATAAGAACTATGTATTTAACCTTTACTAGTCTAGGTCCTATTATCTTGATCTTTGTCTTCAAGCTCTTTTCTATAATCCATCTTGAATGACTTGTGATTGTTTCAATTTAACTAGCTACACACTCAATTAGATTATTAGTGCTTAATCATATATTTGTTAGCTTCAAAATATGAGAGTAGAATTGATGATACGAAGTATGACTCAACAATATACATGTGATGTTTATGTTTTTTATTATGCAAACATCTAAAAGTTTCCATGACTAATAATGAGTAATAAAGAATTGTTCGTGTGAAGTATTCACATGTGGGAGTAGTATATGCTAAATAGATGGAAGCTAATTAAAGAGTGCAATATTAGGCCTATGATATATATATGACATTTAGTCTAAGAGAGAAATATTAGACCTATAGTGGAGTGCCCTAATATCAATGGACAAAGCTTAAACATAATTAAGAGTTAATTATAATTATGAGTAGTTGGCCCATTGGAGTTTAGACTATTTGGATCGATAAGGTCTCCTGTCTAGCTCACACATAGCCCAATACTAATTGAATGGTCATTTGAGCCTAATAAGCCCATTAGGATTTACATCACTCTAATACTTAAGAGAAAAGTTCTCCTAAGCCTCTGTACAGTACCCACACACCTACTACATGCACAGTAACTGTGCTTCATGTGTGACAAAGAGAAAAAGAAAGAGTGAGAAAGTTGAGCTACTAAGGGAGAAATCCCAAGATCATTTATGGCTATCGAAAGAGAGATACCCATGGTCGTAGATGTGCAATCAAGGAGAAGGAAGAGCATCTTTCGAATCATCTGCTCATCTCTTAAGAATCAAGAAGATGCCCTAATATCAATGGACAAGGCCTAATCATAATTAAGAGTTAATTATAATTATGGGCAGTTGGCCCATTGGAGCTTAGACTATTTAGATCGATAAGGTCCCCTGTCTAGCTCAAACATAGCCCAATACTAATTGAATGGTCATTTGAGCCTAATAAGCCCATTAGGATTTACATCACTCTAATACTTAATAGAAAAGTTCTCCTGAGCCTCTGTACAGTACCTACACACCTACTACATGCACAGTAACTGTGCTTCACGTGTGACAAAGAGAAAAGGAAAGAGTGAGAGAGTTGAGCTACCAAGGGAGAAATCCCAAGATCATTCATGGCTGCCGAGGGAGAGATACCCATGGTCGTAGACGTGCAATCAAGGAGAAGGAAGAGCATCTTTCGAATCATCTGCTCATCTCTTGGGAATCAAGAAGATGATCACAGACATTGGATCATTCAATGGGCTACAAAAAATAGACGGGAAGGCTTAATGGTTATAAAGCATTTCTAGGTTTTATCTAATCCAAGATCCATGAATTGATTTATGTTAGATCAACAATCCTATATTTTTGTTTTATAAAGTTTCAAGAAAAATTTTAAAATACCTATTCTGCTACGTTTTTGATTTGTTTACAAAACTATAAAAATCGTTTTCGGTAAAATCTTTTTTTTTTTAAATTATTTTTTGGAATTTCCAGTAAAATTTATATCCTTAGCCTCTATTGTTTTTCAACATTAAAGATAATATTGATTTTGAGTGGGGAAAAGGTTTTTGATTTTCATCTTTTTGTCTTATTTCCTATCTTTCATAAAAAAAATACAAAAAAAAAAGTTTAAATAAATGTTTGGTTAAGTGTTAATAGAAGAAAAATTAAATTAAAAAGAAGTGTGGGAATACTATTTAGTGTACGGAGGAATAATTCTATAAAGGTCCTAAATTGATGTGCTTAAGGACCTCCATTTTTTATAAATAATCTTACCTTCACCAAAGCTGATATTACAAGCTTAATAAAAGACTTTTTGATCTTTGATGACACACTAACATATATTAGTCGACAACAACACGAAAAACGGGTATGTGGTATTTTGAAATTACATAATATGGAGAACTTTCATTTTGTTAAGTGATATTGATTTTGGACACATTTACACATTGAGAATCTTGAGTGGAGTTAAACTGATACTTGAAGTTGAAAATCTAGATAATCTCAATATTTGCATTTTTTTTAGCTTAGAACATTCTGTGACATTGGAGATGTCTATAAAGTTTTTGACTTGATACAAAACTCATGCGTTTTTGTTTATGTTTTAGTTTTTGAATTCTGTTTGTTATCTATTTCTTTTGTTTTTCTTGAGGACAAACAAATGTTTGATTTTCGGGACATTTAATGAGTGATTAATTCATCACAAATCTAGTATCATCTGGTTTAAATAATTATGAGTTCTTACGTATTTTTGTTAGTTTGATGTGTTTTTCTTTTGTTTTTATAGTTCTGTGAATAAATACGAATCAAGGTGAAATAGTGATAAACATGGGTATTCAAATAGTTGAGTCCAATATGAACAAGTTGGAACGAAAATCAGGTAAAACAGACCTAAAATGGCAAAAAGGCATACGAAGGAAGCAACTATGAGCATACTAAAAATGGGCTGCATGGCCACGCAAGTGATTAGCGTGGTTGCACCACCACAATTTGCCTAGCTGTATTGCCGTATATTACGCCCCGCTCATTTGGCTCCCTAAATCTAAATGTTGTTGCTCATTGCTCTAAAGTCCTCTATATATATACTGTTCACCCAAAAGGATTGAGGAAGTCCCTAGAATGTAGTGGACACTTCTAGAATGATCAAGAGAGGTCTTAGCCATACTAGAAGACTCTAGATCGTGCTACTAAGTCCTAGAAGGCTCTAGACAAGGCCGGATAATGCTAGATGAGTTGGACAACCCTAAAAGCTCCTAGAATGACTTGGAAGAGCCAAGATGGTGGGTGAACCTCTTAGAAGGATCTAGACCATACTTGTTCTAGAATTCTCTATATAAATATCTTTGTAGATATTGTAACTTTATTTGAGAATATTCTAGATCCTTTGTAGGATCATGCCACTTGGCACGATCATAACTGTTGGTTGGTTTAAGGTTTGTCTATATAAAAGACCCCTTGGGTTCATTTGTACAGAAGTCCTATTTGTGAGAGTTTTAAGCATTCTAAGTGTAATACAAAGCTTTCATTCACTTAAACTCTCTCATCCTCACCAATTTGTCTCAAAGCATATTCTAAGTCCCTTTCTTGAGTATTGGTAGGTTGACTTAGTGCGACGGACTGTGCTAAGTGCCGCACGATTGTCTAGTTTGAGGCTAGGTCGTGACAGCACGGTATCAGAGCTTTGGTTTCTCATCATATCTTAGTGGTTTTATTGTCTAAATAAAGACCATAGCTACAACTTCTGACCCTGTCAAAGTTGGTACTTCTGAACGTGAGCGTGATGAAGGGAAGAAGGGTGCTACCCGCGGCAAGTTGAGGGACGTGGTGACTAGCTTGGAGGCTAGAGTGTCCCAACTAGAGTCCAACTTGGGCAGGTTGGGTGAGCATGTAGACGATCTAGATGGCTGTTACGACGGTTTGGAGACCGAGGAAACGGAGATCCACAGCAGCATCAAAGATGCTCTTAGTGGGCTAGAGACTGACTTAAGGCACGAGATTGAGTCCCTTTATTCTGAGATTGCCAAGGTATGAGATCTCTTCTAAAGAGAACTCACTAATGTTTTACTTAGAGTAGATGAGATGGGTGATGATCTTGCTTTGTGCAAGCAAGCGGTGGCCATGGGGGTGACCACCACAATAACTATTGAGGCAAGGAAGGTTGAGGTACCTAAACTGAAGACCTTCAATGGTACTTGCAATGCTAGGGAAGTTGAGAACTTCCAATGGGGACTCGAACAATATTTTGAGGCCGCTGGTGTGACGGACGATGTCGGTAAAATTCATAATGCTACTTTGTATCTAACTGAAACCACCCTGCTATGGTGGAGGCAGAGACACAGGGAGATACAATGAGGAATATGCACTATAGCCACCTTTGATGACATCAAAAGGGAGCTAAAAAGGCAATTCTTCCCCGAGAAGGCCAAAGAGGAGGCGAGAGGCCGTCTTCGCCGCCTCAAACAATCTAGTAGTGTTAGAGACTACGTGAAAGAGTTTACCATACTCTTGCTCGAAGTCCCAGATACTTCAGATAAAGATGCCATATTCTTGTTCATGGATGGTCTTCAGAACTAGGCCAGGTTAGAGCTTAAGCACCGTGGCGTCCAGGACTTGGCTGATGCTATTACGGTAGCTGAGAGCCTTGTTAATTACTCTACCAACAAGGACCCTTCTAAGACCAAAGACAATAAGGGTGGTGGAGTAAAGAGTGGGGAAGAGCAAACAAAAGGAGGAAAATGGAACAAAGATAGTTCCTCCTATAGGCACAAATGCAAGGGTAAAGAGAAGGAAGACCGTGACTTCTCCAAGCCAAGAGTTAAGTGCTTTCTTTGTGATAGGCCACATTGGGCATGTGAGTGTTCCAAGAAGAAAGCTCTCAATGCCTCAATTACCTCCAAGCCAAGCCAAGAAGGAGGTGATAGAGAAGATGATGGTGCAAGTGTTGGTTCTTTGCAACTCCTTAATGCCTTGCGATCGGCCTCTAAGTCACAAGCTAAGGGCCTACTTTTTGTAGATGCAACAATCAATGGCAAAGCCACTAAAGTCTTGGTTAATACGGGTGTATCCCATAACTTCGTTTCTGTTGAGGAAGCTAGGCGGTTGGGCTTAACGGTGTCTAATGGAGGAGGTTCCCTTAAGGCAGTGAACTTAGCAGCACACCCCATCCATGGGGTTACTCATGGTGTTAAGGCTAGCCTAGGTGCATGGGTTGGCCAACTTGACTTATCAGTGGTGCTAATGGATGATTTTGCGGTGATGCTTGGTTTGGAGTTTCTTGATGTAATGCGGGCATTTCCCGTTCTTTTTGCCAACTCTATGTGCATCATGGATGGTGAAAAGACTTGTGTGATACTAACGGAGTGGTCCACGAAAGCAGGAAATAAAGTACTCTCTACATGTCAATTTAAGAAGGGCTTGAGAAGGGAGGTGGATAGTTACTTGGCCATCCTAAAAGAGTACAATAATGAAAAGTTGGAACCTCAAGGTAACCTACCCATAGAGGCGCAAACTGTCTTGGATGACTTCCAAGATGTGATGCCTGATGCCCTGCCCAAGAAACTTCCACCTAGGAGGGAGGTGGATCATGAAATCAAGCTTGAGCTAGGCACGAGACCACCCGCAATGAGTCCCTATCGAATGGCCCCTCTGGATTAGCGGAACTACAGAAACAACTAAAGGAGTTGCTTGATGCGGGTTTCATCAGATCTTCCAAAGCTCCTTTTGGTGTCCCGGTGTTGTTCCAGAAGAAGAAAGATGGCTCATTAAGGATGCGCATTGATTATCGGGCTCTTAACAAGGTGACAGTGAAGAACAAGTACCCCACCCTGCTTATTACTGACTTGTTCGATCAACTTGGGAATGCTAGATGCTTTTCAAAGCTTAATCTACACTAGAGGTACTACCAAGTGCATATAGCAGAGGGGGATGAGCCCAAGATCACGTGCGTGATAAGGTATGGTGCTTATGAGTTCTTAGTCATGCCATTTGGTTTTACTAATGCACCTGCTACCTTTTGCACTCTCTTGAATAGGTTATTCTATCCCTACCTCAATCAATTCATGGTAGTCTATCTTGATGATATTGTCATCTATAGCAAGACCATAGAAGAGCACCTAAAACATTTGAGGAAGGTGTTCGAGGTCTTGAGGGAAAACCAACTATTCATCAAGAAGGAGAAGTGCTCCTTCGTCCAAGAGGAAGTGATGTTCCTAGGGCATAAGATAAAGGATGAGAAACTTATGATGGATGAAGCCTAGGTGCAAGCCATCCAAGAGTTAGAACCTTCTACTAAGGTGTCAGAGTTAAGATTTTTCCTCGGACTTGTGAACTATTAGGCGGTTCATCACGTCCTACTCAACAAGAGCAGTGCTACTTACTAACTTGCTCAAGAAGAACAAGTCTTGGGAGTGGACATCTGAGTGTCAAGTTTCATTTGATGACTTGAAGAGGGTGGTAAGCGAAGAGCCGATTCTCAGTTTACCCGATCACTCAAAGGCATATAAGCTTCACACGGATGCCTCTGACTTTACTATTAGTGGAGTACTAATGCAAGAAGGGTATCCAATTGCTTATGAAAGCTGCAAGCTTAATGACACTGAGAGACGCTACACCGTGTAAGAAAAAAAGATGACTATCGTCATCCATTGCCTAAAGGTGTAGTGACACTACTTGTTGGGTACTGACTTCACGATCATGACTGACAACGTAGCCACAAGCTACTTTCAAACTTAGAAAAAGTTGAGTCCCAAGCAAGCTCGGTGGTAAGACTTCTTGGCAGAATTTGATTACAAGCTTGGGAAAGGCAATGTGGTGGCAGATACCCTAAGCAGAAAGGCGGAGTTGGCTGCCTTAAGCAGGCCCGATAGCACCTTGATAGAGAAAATCAAGGAAGGACTGGAACACGATGTTCTTGCAAAAAGCCTGCTGCCCCTAGTAATGGAAGGAAAGACGAGACATTTTTGGCTGAGCAATAGACTTCTCTATGCCAAAGGCAATCGACTCTATGTACCTAAGTGAGAGAACTTAAGAAAAGTGCTTATCAAAGAGTGCCACGATTCTTGGTGGGCTAGTCACCCAGGTCAGAAATGCTCTTTTGCTCTTATCAAATCTATCTACTGTTGGAATAATGTCCTATTAAGAAGTTTACCTTATAAACAATATTTATTGGATTATTTAGTATCTATTTGTTATTAATAAATTTCATGTTATGAATTTCTATTTCTTTTATGTCCCATTGATATACATGTGATGTGTATGTTTACCTTATGCAAACATCTAAAAGATTCCAAGACATGAAATGAGTAATAAAGAATTATTCGTACGATGAGTTCATATGTGGGAGATATTATATTCTTTATTTCATTATGTCTAAATCAAATACATTCTGCATATTGAAGATGGAATACTTTACTATACCATAGAATGTAGTGTTGTCTATTTAATTAATGAAGTCCCTAACTATCGAAGTGAGTCTTCGGATAGAAATACTAGTATGTTATAAGAAAGTTATAACAGCATCGAATAAGACCTAGTGAATTAGAATTTTGAGGTTAAGTGCCGTAACTCAAATTTCTAATTTTACTAATCTAGCACTATTGTAGAAGACCTTAATCCTAATGATTAACGAAATTACTTTCATGTGTTTTGTCTTTTTGAGTTACTAAAGGACTAGTTCCGATTTGGTTCGAACTCCGGTATCTTGGAAGATAAGATATATGAAATGTGTAGAACGTTTTTCATGATAGACACCATGCATATAATGTCACTTTGAGTTTTTTCAAGTACTTGGATAATATAAACCAGGGCCCCGGTATTTATTATGTGAATTTGACTATGTTGGTATGAGCATATACAAATACGATAGTCAACTATTATCCATTAGATGAAAAATAGCAACTCAACGGTAAATATGTACTAGAGGGGTAATACGGTAATTTCACCCTACTAGTACGGCATTGCATTGGGGGTATGTCTACAGGAATAGTATATGCTAAATGGATCAAGCTAATTAATTGTTAATAAGCTTCACAGAAAATAAATGACATTTAGTCTAAGAGTTCAATATTAGGCCTATAGTGGTGTGCCCCAATATTAATGGATAAGGCCTAATCATAATTAAGAGTTAATTATGATAGTGGGTATATAGTTCATTGGAGCTTAGTTTTATAGATCCATCTGGTCCTCTGTCTAGCTCAAATTAAAGCCCAATAGTCATTTGATGATCAGTTGAGTCCAACAAGCCGAATAAGCCCATTAGGGTTTACTAATCTCTCTATATTTAAGAGAAAAGTTCTCTAGCAACAAGATACAAGTGTTACACGTGAAACACTCCTTGAGAAGAGAGTGTCACACGAAAACAGAGAGAGAGAGAGAGAGAGAGAGAGAGAGAGAGCAAAGAAAATCAGCCACCACTAGGGATTCACTGTCATTGGTGTTTCGGCCATCCCGGAGAAATCGGTTCGAGAAGATTGTCTTCTTGTTCATCTACGGATCTCTTTATTGGGAATCAAGAAGGTGACCACCCACCGGATCAATCAAACGGCTTTCGAGAATAGACGGGAAGATGATAAGATTGTGGAGCGAATCTGAGTATTGTTCTTATCTAGATCAAGAGTTAATTCATATTAGTTCACGATTTGAAACGTTTTGTAAAAAGAAAAATTTTATACGACCAATTCCGTTGCGTTTCTTGATTTTACAAAACTATGGTGTTCTTGAAAATAATTTTATGAAAATATTTTTCTGAAATTTATTCCAATAAATACCAGCATCTACTATTGGCCTCAGCTGAGGGATGATGTCGAGGCCTATGTTCGAACTTGTCTTGTATGCTAAGAAGACAAGGTGGAACAATAATTACCGGGCGGATTGTTGGAATCTCTCCCTATTCCTGAGAGGCCGTGGGAGAGTGATTCGATGGATTTTATCCCTAGCCTGCCTAAGTCAAAGGGCTTTGGTAGTATTATAGTAGTGGTGGATCACTTCAGCAAGTATGCCACCTTTATACCTGCTTCACCTGATTGTCCCGTCGATGAGACTGTACGGCTTTTTATGAAGCATGTCGTGAAACTTTGGGGAGTCTCATCAAACATCATAAGTGATCGTGACCCTTAAATTATTGGAAGGTTTTGGATAGAATTGTTCAAGTTGATGGGTTCAGACTTGAACTTTTCTACTAGCTTTCACCCCTAAAACGATGGCCAGACAGAAAGTGTGAATTCCTTGCTAGAGCTATATTTGAGGCACTTTGTGAGTGCCAACCAAAAAGATTAGCGCAAAATTATTTGATGTAACCAAATTCTCCTTTAACCTCCAGAGGAGCGAGTCTATGGGCAAGAGTCCCTTTGAGATAGTCATGGGTCAACAACCTATGACCCCATATGCCTCAGCGACAAGTTACGGTGGGAAGAGTCCTGTAGCATTCAAGTTTGCTAAGGTATGGCATGAACAAGCGGAGTTGGCTAAGGCCTACTTGAACAAAGCTTCTATAAAAATGAAGAAGTGCGCTGACAAAAAGAGAAGCATGTTGAGTACCAAGAGGGGGATTTAGTCCTTGTCAAGCTGTCGCCCAAACAATTCAAAATCTTAAGGAAGGTGCATAAAAGGTTGGTGCGCAAATACGAGGGTCCATTTCCGGTACTCAAGCACGTGGGTAAGGTCTCCTATAAGGTTTAACTCCCTGCCAAGTTAAAGATTTTCTCCGTTTTCCATGTTAGCATGCTAAAACCCTACCATGGAGATGAGGAGGATCTTTCAAAGGGCGAGTCTAAAAGAGCTCCTACTACAGTGGTAACCTCTTTTGATAAAGACGTGGAGTGTATTTTGGCTGATCGCTTGATCTGCCAATGTGGTGTTCCTAATTATTGAGAATTCCTAGTGAAATGGAAGAATTTGCCCGAGGCCGATGCTAGTTGGGAGCATGAGGATGCCTTGTGGCAATTCAAAAACCATATCGAGTGGTTCAAAGTCGATGGCGTGATAGGGACGTCATAAACTTGAGTGGGGGAGGGTGTTACGCCCTGCTCATTTTGCTCCCTAAATCCAAATATTGTTGCTCATAGCTCTAAATTCCTCTATATATATACTGCTTACCCAAAAGGATTGAGGAAGACCCTAGAATATGGTGGACACTTCTAGAATGATCAAGAGAGGTCTTGGCTATAATAGAAGACTCTAGATGGTGCTACTAAGTTCTAGAAAGCTCTAGACAAGGCCGGATGGTGCTAGATGGGTTAGACGGCCCTAGAAGCTCCCAGAATGACTTAGAAGGGTCAAGATGGTGGGTGAACCTCTTAGAAGGAACTAGACCATGCTTGTTCTAGAATTCTCTATGTAAATATCTTTGTAGATATTGTAACTTTATTTGAGAATATTCTAGACCCTTTGTAAGATCATGTCACTTGGTACGATCATAACCGTTGATTGGTTTAAGCTTTGCCTATATAAAGGACCCCTTGGGTTCATTTGTACACAAGTCCTATTTGTGAGAGTTGTAAGCATTCTAAGAGTAATACAAAGCTTTCATTCACCTAAACT
This sequence comes from Parasponia andersonii, assembly GCA_002914805.1. Taxonomy (NCBI): domain Eukaryota; kingdom Viridiplantae; phylum Streptophyta; class Magnoliopsida; order Rosales; family Cannabaceae; genus Trema; species Trema andersonii. The sequence goes on from JXTB01000063.1 coordinate 164,401, forward strand.
CTCTCATCCTTACCACTTTGTCTCAAAGCTTACTCTAAGTCCATTTCTTGAGTATTGGTAGATTGACTTAGTGCGACGGATTGTGCTAAGTGCCGCACGATTGTCTAGTTTAAGGTTAGGGTCATAACACATAGCTCTCTTGTCATAGCTAGTCCTCGGTAGCCAAATTTCCAAGCTTGTTGCGTGGTCACGTTTCCTTTTGCTGTAGACAGAAACAAGAAACCAGCTTTATTGATTTGGTAATGGAAACCTGTGATCGAGGGTTTACTAGTAAACCACATAGAAAGAATTTATTTCCCAAAAAACTTGACAGTTTGCACTCACAACTTGAAATTTTGGTTTACTTACACATAAATGTATAGTGAGCTAGAAAACTTGAAGGTTTACTAGTATACCTGCAGTCTAAAATTATGGTTTACTAGTAAACTCATGCATTATGGTTTAGAGGTTTACCCATAAACCCTTAATCACAAGTTTTGGTTTAATAGTATACTATAACTCGATAATTATAGTCTACTAGTAAACCACATGGAAATATATGGTTTATTAGAAAACTTGCGAGTTTACTTACAACCTGAAATTTCAGTACTAGTAAATTTACATATAAAGATATCGTTAACTAGAAAACTTAAAGGTTTACTAGTAAACTCATAGTCTAAAAGTATGGTTTACTAGTAAACTTATGTATTATGGTTTAGAGGTTAACCTGTAAACCATCAATCACAAGTTTTGGTTTACTAGTAAATCACAACCTGATAATTATGGTTTACTAGTAAACCGCATAGAAAGATTTTATTTCCTAGAAAACTCGACAGTTTACATTCACAACTTGAAATTTCGGTATACTCACACATAAATATATGATTAACTAGAAAACTTGAAGGTTTACTAGTAAACCCACGGTCTAAAATTATGGTTTACTACACTCATGCATTATGGTTTAGAGGTTTACCTATAAACCCTCGATCACAAGTTTTGGTTTACTAGTAAACTATAACCTAACAATTATGATTTATTAGTAAACTGCGTAGAAAGATCTAATTTCCTAGAAAACTTAAAGTTTACTAGTAGACTCATAACCTGAATTTTTGGTTTACTAGTAAACTCACAGCTAAAGTTATGGTTAGCTAGAAAATTTGAAGGTTCACTATGAAACCAGCAGTCTAAAATTATGGTTTACTACTGAACTCATGTATTATAGTTTAGATGTTTACCCACAAACTCTCGATCATAGATTTTGGTTTAGCAATACATTTTTATCGTGTTATAGTTTACAAGGAAACCTTTATCTTCAAGATTTAGTTTCCTAGAAAACTTGCGGGTTTACAATTAGACTCACAAACTGGTAATTTTGGTTTATTAGTAAACTCACATGAAGATCTAATTTCCTAGAAAATTGGGGAGAATACTAGTAAACCCACAATCTGAAATTATGTTTTACCTCAAATTGTGGTTTACTAGTAAACTCATTCATAAAGATCTGATCACCTAGAAAAATTTGAAGGTTTAGTATTAAATCCGCACTCTGAAATTATGGTTTACTTGTAAATTCAAATATTATGGTTTGGAGGTTTACCCGTAAACCTTCAATCACAGGTTTTGGTTCACCAATAAACATTTAACCATGGGTTATGGTTTACAAGTAAACTTTTATCCTCAAGACCTTGTTTCCTAGAAAACTTGACTGTTTACTAGTAAAAATAAAAACACTACGATTTACGAGTAAACTCATACATAAAGATCTGTTTTATTTTTCTAAGACACTGCAAGGTATTGGTTAAGTAGTTAGCCAGTAGTCTGTTGAATGTCTCAAGTTTAATATTTCAAGGTAGTAAAAAATGATGCCATAATAAGATCTTGAACCAAACATTAGAAAGTAGAACCCAATTGCATACTACATTAATATGCTTTCATTGTATACCTATGAAAGGATCCAAATATAGTATAACTAGGGGGAAAAAAAATTGTCCAATTGAATATGTATCCATCCAGGTATGTAACGTGTCAGATTCTAAACCTAATTAGATTGGGAAAAAAAGTAGAATCTTAGTATGCTTCTATTTTTCTTGCTTTGAGCTTCGTCATATCCTTATCCACTGATCCTTTGCCTTTGTTGTCAGTTGTATGAGTTCGAACCATGGTAATAGACTCTGTAAAAACGAAAAGTAGAATTCCATGATGACTTAGGAAACATAATTCTACATCAACTGTATACACACGAAATATTTAACAAAGAAATCACGTTAAGTAAATAAAGCCAAAGCAAATCGTAGAAACATCATAAGTTGAAAAAAAAAAGGAAAAAGAGAAAAAAAAAAAAAAAAGAAAGAAAGAAAGTGTCTGCAAGAAAGATGTTTGTGTTGTGTGTATCAAGTGTGCAAATAATATAAACAACTATTCATACACACCCGTGCAAGTATAAACTCTCACAAGTAATATAAATAACCAAGAAAAGTGTCATGAACTCACAAGGATTTGAGTACTAAAATTGTTATGTACTAAAATTATATCAATTTTAAAATTATTCAAACAACCTTAAATAAACAAAAATAAAAATGTAAAATAAAATTAAATTAAATAAGGTTGCAAAAGAAATATAAAAAAAAATGTAAATCGAAGTATACAAATCAATAAAATAAATGTATATATAGAATTACAAGCTCACCCAACTAATTTTTTNAAAAAAAAAAAAAAAAAAAAAAAAAAAAAAAAAAAAACAAAGCAACAACAATGACAACCTTTACTATATGTAAATAGGTAGGATTCTTTGAATTTAATAGACTGAAGTAGGGTGTCAGAATGTGTATAAGCAAATCTTCATGTACTTTATATGGTCTCCGCCTAACTATGTAAGTATATGAAATTATGGGAGGCAATCTTCAAATATGACTCGTGGGTTAAATTTTACACAAATCAAATTTGAAGCCTGAGTTTGGTCTAATATAGTCTCGATACCAGCAACTAGCTCTCAATGGCTATATACGTGAGAATCAAGTTTACTAGATAAGGCAGAATGAAGCTTCATTTTAAGACTGAATATAAAAACTAATCAACATAGTTTACCGAGAAGCTTATCTATGTCACAACAAGGAACTGATCTCGAGTGTAATCCAAAAAAAAAACAAGGAAAAAAAAAAAAAAATCAATGAGACTGGTAGCTTCTGAATCTCCAATTAGTTGTGATTTCTTCAAAGGTCAATATCAAATGAGAGGCCAATATCTCAGTGTGCTGCAATCTTTACCAGGGTGGCAACCAGGTAATTAGAGACAACATGAAAGCTGTCAACAATGAAGGCTGTTAACATTGTTAATTAAAACGAACATTTAATTCATGTGACAATAAGTCTTGGTGTCCATTAAAATCCATTCATATTAGATTAGTTAACCATTATGACGAACCAAATAAGTAAGAACAGAAACCACACATGATAATCTCAGCTCATCATCTTAATTTTCTTATGCATTCAAGCTACAGATAATCGAAAGTCCAGAAAAGAAAAAGGATAGTTATCAAATAGTTGGAGTGCATTCCAAAACAATGGTCCATTTGATTCTAATAATCAAAGCCAAAGACACCAATAAACATGGTTTTATAAAAGTAGAACTATTCATTTCATTAGTGAAATTTGAAAACAAATAATTTATAAAATTAGACACAAAATGCTATAACCTGCACTTACAAAATAGGTCAATACTCATTAGGTATCCTAAAATCTCAAAGCTAAGAAAATATGGAAGAGAAAGAGAGAATTACCAAGCTTACTGCCGCATGAGAATCATATCACTATTGCTGCTTGAAAATGAAGGTCACAACCACCGTCAGGAGTCTGAGATCCCGACAAGGCTAGAAGCAAAATCCCCACCACCGCCGAGAATCAAAGTCCTTGCTGCCCAGTATTCGAGTTTGCTGCCGTCGAAAATCAAAGTCCCCTTCCGCTACTGGAATCCAAGTCCTCACCAGTGCCTAGAACCATTTCAGGACAAATAAAGATAAGAGAGAACACATTTTGAGAACGATTAGAGAGCCATTCGAGAGATCGAGATGAGAGCCCCATTCGAGTAGATGGGCGAAAGGGTCATTTCATTCTCAAAAAGTGGTAGATACTATACGCAGTGCTATGTTTAATTAAATGGCGCAAAAAAGTGGGTTATGTTTAATTTTTTTCTTAGATTGTATACAATTATTTTGGTATACGGACCAAAAAAGAAAAAGGGGAAGGTAAGTGAAATACTCAATTTCCGTAATGAGTTTAGGAAATATATCTGATTTGAAAGTAGTTAAGTTAATACACTTATTTAAAAAAATTGAAGCGTAAAAGAACATATATATCCTTAATTTAAAAGCGCTAAACACAGCATCCAACTCAACGCTAAAAAAGATATAGAGCAACTCGAACAAAAGAATATGAGTATTGAATTCTAGATATAGTATCAAACAATGTTGAATGTCACTTGACATGTCGAGCGATAGACAAACAATCGAGTAATTCAACCTTATTATCTAGTCAAATCTAATTCTTCTCTAATAGGATAAGTGATAATGACATTTTTGTCTTCATAATAAACAATTTTTTATTTTCAAGGCGAGTAATATTTCCTAAATATACTTTACAAAATATCTAATTTTCCAAGAAGACCAAAATTATTTAATTGCAAAAAATAGGAAGACTCTTCTTTTATTCTCTAGTTTATGGAAATTTTGTAAAAAATAATACGTAGTATATTCTCCTATAGTTTCACCTTATATATATATATATATATATTTCTATTTATTAAACTATTTAATAAAATAATATATTAATCAAATTAATATGTACTTATATATATAACTTTAAAAAAACATGTCATTGTTTGTTTTTAAAGAAAACATGACTTTATATATATATATATATATATATACATATAGGTTGCCAATCCAATAGGTATTTTTTTTCTTTACCTATGGATAGGTATTTTTTTTTTAGCCGTTGGATCACCATTAGATGGTGATCCAATGGCTATAATGAAGTGCATGAAAAGACGTGCATCATTAATGCTCTTTCTCTCTCTTACTTTTTACAATAAAAAAATATATATGCTAAATTTTCATTGGCCAAATTGATACCTATGCATAGGTAAAAAAAAAATACCTACTGGATTGGTGCCCATATATATATATATATATAAATTAACCGATAATTCACTCCTTCAAGGTAGAGTGCTTCACTTTTAATTAGTTTCCTAATTTCTAATAATTACATATTTTAAATTTAAAATTTAAACAAATTGGAAAACTTATATCTCCATAAATTTAAATTAATTAATTAAATAATTAATAAATATTATTAATTATTTTAAACAAACAATTTATTTAGACAAAGTGTCCAGTAATAGAAATAATCTAATATCTAGTACAATATTTGTAAGTGGTGGTATTGAAGACCTATGCACCTATAATTCAAACTCAAATAAATTATGACAATTAATTAAACTTTTTAATTAATTTATCTAATTTATTAACTCTAGTATTACTCCATTAAAAATCTAGAATTGCACTCTTGAAGTGACAAAATTAATGTACTCAAAAAATAACAAGTAGTCCATCGATTTAATCATTATATGTAGTTTAATCTTCCATATATATTTCATAATTAGAGATAGGTCATATTTTATTAACTTCTCAAATTACATCTTTATCCTTACGTATCATTGATTCTCTAATGAATAATTAATTTATAAATATATGATAAATTGAGTATTCAAACTGTTTAAGTCCTGAATCATTACATAAGAGAATCATCTTTCTAGCTTTCTAATGGAATGAATGGATTCTATATCTGTAAGCTACATTTCCAGCTACTCATCTCATCATGCTCCTAAGATACACTATTTTAATATGTTTAGGAAACAAACATTTAACAAGTATGTTAAAGAACATAATATTATAAAAAAAAGTGTATAACTACTCTGAATTAATATTGATTTACATATGATCATCTAGTGACATTATTTGAACTCCCAACAATTAAAGAAATTTATGTAAGAATCAAATCATATCTGGTCTAGTCCTATATAATCGAATTATATAAAGTACCTCCATTGTGATGTCAACACATCAATAGTCTACATAAGACTATTACATTCTCAATATTAATGGACTGTACTTGTAAAAACTTGGATTTTGGGAGGGTAATTTGGACATTTTACCAATTTTCTAGATATTATATTGGAGGGATTAATTTGCAAAAGTTTTATGCAGAAGGACAAAATTGTAATTTTAGGGGGACGGAATTGATAGAGATTTGGGAACCGGGGACTATAGTGCAAATTTTTTTAAAAATTGCACAGTCCCATACTTACCCACATGGGCTCTCCCTCCCACACACTTTCTCTCTCTCTCTCTCTCTTCTCCGACGACCCCCCTCGCTCTCTCTCTGTTCACTCTCGGCCGACGCACCATGGGAGACCGCGCCGCCAACCAGGCCACCATCCGACCTGCCAACCACCCTGCACAAGCTCGTCAAGCCACCAGGGTGCCCTGCCACCGGTCCCGCATAGCTGCCAGTCGCTGTTTCACCGGAAAATGCCATTGAAGCCGCTTTGGAGTTTTTATCGTTGGCAACGATTCCGGCCACCATTTGACCTCTAACCGGGCTCATTGGATTTGTCTCGTCGAGAAGAAACTCAAGGTATATATATCTTAACCCCATACTGTCACGACCCAAAAGCCGGGATAGTGGCAGAAGGGGAATTTCACAAAGATGGAAAATTCCTTGATTTATTTGAAAAAGTGTCAAAAGTTCTAGTTTTATAAAACGGTCCATTTAAATAAAATAATTAGAATTTCATCCCGTGAACCACTCCCACAGTTTGTATACACCATTAAACATAGATCGAATATTTAAAAACATAAAATCAAATATAAAACCAAGCATCATCATCATCCACGTCAAAAATCAAACATCAGAATGACATACATAAGTTCACAGACAAAGACAGAGTGTAGTAATCTTGGTTCAATGCTAAACAAAACGCAAACAATCCATATACCACGACTTCACACTCCGAGCATTACCAAGATAACGAACTACAGTCAAGATGATCTCTTACTTCTCTTGATCTCCCAAGTCACACGGGACACCACCTGAGGAAGGGTGTGATCATAAAATACCCAGTGGGAAAAACAATTACCTCGGTCGAAAATATTTTAGTGATGGAGAATTCCTGTATAGTTAGTTTAGTTCAAAACATATAGATATATATATATATATATATATATATTTATATATAATCCAAACCGAAAATCCATATATATTTAAAGCAGTGTAATCAAAACCATTCAATTCATATGCACATGACACAAATCAACCCATACCCATGAGCTCTCATCCTCTCATCTGTGGAAACCTAGGATGATGGCACTAAGTATGCCTAACAGCCTGCCTGACACCTAAGCCCATACCTAGAGGGGACACCCGTGTGTCACTTACCAAACATGGAGGAGCAACCGAATTGCCTAAACTTGCCAAATGGGGAGGTAATCAGAAGTAACAAAACCCCGCACGGGTTTACAGACTCTACATCGATGGTGGGACATGCAACGCCACACTGTAAACCCACAATGCTAACACGGTGCTCATAAATGATCCTATGACATGTGTAATACAGAACCGAAGTGTGAAAATAATCATGCTCGAGTTTTTCGATAAAATCAGCATACTAGGTTTTATAGNCCCATACCCATGAGCTCTCATCCTCTCATCTGTGGAAACCTAGGATGATGGCACTAAGTATGCCTAACAGCCTGCCTGACACCTAAGCCCATACCTAGAGGGGACACCCGTGTGTCACTTACCAAACATGGAGGAGCAACCGAATTGCCTAAACTTGCCAAATGGGGAGGTAATCAGAAGTAACAAAACCCCGCACGGGTTTACAGACTCTACATCGATGGTGGGACATGCAACGCCACACTGTAAACCCACAATGCTAACACGGTGCTCATAAATGATCCTATGACATGTGTAATACAGAACCGAAGTGTGAAAATAATCATGCTCGAGTTTTTCGATAAAATCAGCATACTAGGTTTTATAGGAAAACGGACAGTATAACGGCCCTATTTTTAATATACCCAAAATAACCTGCACTCAAAAAACTTCACAGAGCAATACAATATATATACATCATACAATCAATTTCCATCACAGATGTTCAAGAAAACCAAAAGTCACATTTATTCTCATATGTTACAGAAAATAAGTTTCACTCGAAAACGATATAAAATAGAGGAAATTGAGTCCCTACCTCACTTGAATAGCGATACCACGCTATTAAATCCTCTTGCGAAAAACCAACTTCTCAACAGAGCTTCAATTCTACAAACAGACCTCTTCACTGAATTCCTAGCACCTAAAATAACTAGGTTAGATATAAAACTTGTCTAATTCGGGTCCGGGCCCACACCGGGCCGGTGGCACGCAAATCAAGATAGATCTCGACCGTCTGATCTTGATTTCCATGCCCGTCACCAAACATAGGCAATATATATATATATATATATCAAACTTCCCTATCTTCCGAGTACAATCCAAAAATGACAACAAAAACACAATCCAACGGCTGGATCAAAAAGTCAAACTTAAACTCAAAACATTCCAAAAATGGCAACTTTTGATTTGGATATTATGGGGTTAAGATATATATACCTTGACAATCCTTGCGACGAAACGAATCCAACGAGCCTGGTTTGAGGTCGAATGGTGGCCGGAATCGTCGCCGGTGACGAAAAGCTTCGAACAGCCAAAAATAGCATTTTCTGGCGAGCAGGCCTTGGCAGTGGCTGGTGACGGTCGGTGGAGCTTCTTGGCAGAACGGAGCATCGACGTCGGCAGGCTAGAGGAGCAGACGACGGCCCGAGAAGCTCCCGCGGTGGCCCTGCACCTTCGGCAGAGAGAAGACTCTAGAGAGAGAGAGAGAGAGAGAGAGAGAGAGAGACAGAGACAGAGGGAGCATCGGGGAAGAGAGAGATAAGAGAGAGAGAGGAAAAGAAACAGGGCAAGTGGCTCTGTTTTATGAGGCAGTACAAATTTTCAAAAATTACACATAAGTGCCCAAATTTTCAAATCTCTATCAATTCTGTCCCCGAAAAATTGTAATTTAGTCCTTCTACACAAAACTTTTGCAAATTAATCCCCCTAATATTATATCCGAAAAATTGATAAAATGTCCAAATTACCCTCCCAAAATCCGGGTTTTTACAGATACTGTTCGAATCAAAAGTTATCATTTTTGGAATATTTTGAGCTTGATTTAACTTTTTAATTCAGCCTTTGGATCGTGTTTTTATTGTCATTTTTGGATTGTACTCGGAAAATGAGGAAGTTTGATATATATATTGCCTATGTTTGGTGATTGGCACGAAAATCAAAATCAAAATCGAAATCAAAATCGATTTGCGTGCCATTGGGCCGGTATAGGCCCGGATCTGAATTGGACAAGTTATATGTCTAACTTAGCTATTTTGAGTGCTAAAAATTCAGTGAAGTGATTTGTTTGTGGAATTGAAGCTCCGTTGAGAACTGATTTTTCGCAAGGGTACGATTGAGGGCTTGGAATTGGTTCCCGACTCTCCGGACAATCGTCAATGACACCTTGAGGATTCAATAGCTTGGTATCACTACTCTTATGAGGTACGGATTTAGTTACCTTCGTTTTATAATATTTTTGAATAAAACTTATTTTCTGCAACATATGAGAACAAATGTGATTTTTGAATTTCTTGAACATATGTAATGGACTGTAATGGTATGATATACATATACACTGTATTGTTCTGGGGATTTTCTGAGTGCAGGTTATTTTGAAAATATAAAAAATATAGTTATTGTGCTGCCCACTTTTCTATAAAAACCTAATATACTTATTTTCTTAAAAAATCAGAGTATGATTATTTTCACACTTCACTTCTGTGTTGCACGTGTCATAGGATCATACATGAGCACCGTGTTAGCATCGTGGGTTTACAGTGTGGCGCTGCGTGCCCCACCATTAGTGTAGAGTCTGTAAACCCGCGTGGGGTTTTGTTACTTCTAATTACCTCTCCATTTGGCAGACGTAGGTAATTCGGTTGTCCTTTTAGGTTTGGTAGGCGACATATGGGTGTCCCTTCCAGGTATGGGCTAAGGTGTCAGGCAGGATGTTAGGTACACTTAGTGCCATCATCCTCAGTTTCCACAAATAAGAGGATGTGAGCTCATGGTATAGGTTGATTTGTGTCATGCGCATCTGAATTGAATGGTTTTGATTATACTGATTTATTTATACATATACGTGATGATTTCCGGCTTTAGATTATCATATATGTATGTATTGGATTTAAACTAACTATGCAGGAACTTTCCATCACTAAAATTTTTTCGATCGAGGCAACTATTTTTCCTACTAGACATTTTATGCTCACTCCCTTCCTCCTTTTCTCAGGTGGTATCCAATGCGATTTTGGAGATCAAGAGAAGTAAGAGGCCATCGGGATTGTAGTTCATTATCTTGGTAATGTGTAAAGCATGTTGTTGTGGTATTTGGACTGTTTGAGTTTTGTTTTAGCATTTGCTTTCTATTCTTATCTGCGAACTCATGTATGTCATTCTAGTATCTGTTCTGACGTGGATGATGATGATGCTTGAACATATATCTGATTTACGTTCTTTTCGGTGTTTATTCGATCTATATTTAATGGTGTATACGAACTGTGAGAGAAGTTCACATGATGGAATTCCAAATATTTCATCTAAAATGGACTGTTTTATAAAACTAAAACTTTTTAGATGTTTTTCAAATAAATCAAGGAATTTCTCATCCTTGCGAAATTCCCCCTTCTGCCATTAGCCCGGGTTTTGGGTTGTGGCAGTACTAATAATATTTAATTAAAGATCACAAACTTTAATTAATTATAATGGACTATATTAAGTTTATTATTCATAAATTTAATCCTTATGTAATACTTATATACTAAATTTGTAGCTAAATAAATAAATTAAGAATTTTCTGATATTTAAAGATATACTAATTATGCATAAATTCAAATAGAATAATATCATTTTTTTAATTCAACAAAGATCCAAAATATACATGTTTTTAGGGCATAAACCCTAACAATCTCCTACTTTCCCTAAATTAGGTGAGACATGTCTCTTGATCCTAAAACCTCCAAGTAACTCTCAAAAGTTTTCGCTAGAAGTATTTTCATAAAAGGATCAACAATGTTATTTTTAGATGCTAGCTTCATAACAGTCACGTCTCCTCGATATACTATCTTTTTAATCAAATGATACTTCCTCTCTATATAGTTTCTTCTCTTGTGACTTCTTAGTTCTTTTGAATTCACCACTGCTCTATTGTTGTCGCAGTACAAAGTCAGTAGCTTATCCATATTTAGAACAACTTCTAAATCAGTACAGAACATTCTGAGCCAAACTACTTCTTTAGCTACTTTACAAGCTGCTATGTATTCTGCTTCCATAGTAGAATTTGCAGTGTTAGATTGTTTAATACTTCTCCAAACAATGGCTTTACCATCAAGAGTGAACACTGACCTTGATATTAACTTTCAAGTATCTTTGTCTGATTGAAAATCAGAATCAGTGTAACTAGTAGGAATCAAATCTTGACTTAAATAAACCAGCATATAATTTCTCGTTCTCCTAAAATACTTGAGAATATGCTTTACCGCTATCCAATAATCTAATCCTTGATTTGATTGAAAATGACTGAATATCCCTACTGTGTAGCATATGTCAGGCCTAGTACACAATATGGTGTACATAAGACTACTAACTGCAGACACATGAGGTACTCATCTCATATCTCCTTCCTCTTGAAGTGTCTTGGGACATTACTCTTTGGAAAGAATAACTCCATGACAAAAAGGTAACTGTCCTTTCTTGGAGTTTGGTATCAAAAAATGAATGAGCACCTTATCAATATAAGATGCTTGAGATAATATCAAAATTCTGTTCCTGCGATCTTGAATAATCTAGATCCCAAGCATATAACTTGCTTCTCTCAAATCCTTCATTTGGAATTGCTCGGCTAGCCACTTCTATACATTAGATAATGTTTTGACATCATTCATAATAGGAAAAATACCATCTGCATAAAGAACTAGGAAGACTACTTTATTATCTTTGATGTGCTTATATACACAAGGTTCATCAACATTTTGATCAAAATCAGAAGTTTTGATCTCTCATCAAATCTTAGATTCTATGATCTTGAAGTTTGCTTAAGTCCATAAATGGACCTAAGTAACTTGTAGACTTTCTACTCTTAGCCTTTAGCTATAAAACCTTCTTGTTGCACTATTTAGATGCTTTCTTCAAGAAAGCCATTCAAAAAACCTATCTTGACATCTATTTGCCATATTTCATAGTCTAAATATGCAACAATAGATAAAAAATACGTATGGATTTAAACATGGCTACTGGCAAGAAAATCTCTTCATAATGAACTCCCTCTTTTTAGGTATAACTCTTTGCCACTAGCCTAGCCTTGAATATTTCAACTTTTCTATCTGCACCTTTTTTCTTTTAAAAATCCACTTATATCCAATAGGCCTGATATCTTCAGATGGATCTACAAGTTCCCAAATAAAATTAGAATATATGGATTTTATTTCTTGGTTCATAGCCTCTCGCCACTTTTCCTTATCAGAATCTTTCATTACATACTTGTATGTCAATGGGTCATCTTGGCTACCATCAGAAATAGCAACATGTACTTCTCTAACTTCCCTATAGTGAGTAGGTAGTCTAATAACCCTCCAATACGTCAAGTTTCTAAGGTATTCTAATCTAGAATAGTGGTATCATAATTTTGACGTTCAACAACTATTGTTGGTTGTGGTCTGATCTGGTCAGAAAATAATTCCTCTAGCACAACTTTACTTTGAAGTTTGAAATCTGTCATATAGTCATTTTCAAGAAAAGTAATATTTATCGATATAAATACCTTTTTCTCTTGAGAACTATAAAAAAACCTCATTTTGTGCCTTTTGGATAACCTACAAATAAACAAACCTCTGTGCGTAGTTCTAGCTTCCCAGTATTTCCTTTCAATACATATGCTGGGCATCCCCATATACGAATATGACATAAAGTAGGTTTGCACCTATTCCACAACTCTAAAGGTATCCTTTGGATAGACTTGAAAGGTACTACATTCAAAATGTAAACAATGGTTTGTAATGCATAACCTCAAAATGAGAGAGGTAGGGAAAAGTGGCTCATCATTGATCTAACTATATCAAGCAACGTTCGGTTTCTCCTTTCTGCAACACCATTCTATTATGGTATTTCAAGTGCTGTGAGTTAGGATAGGATGCTATTCTCCAGGAAGTGATTCTTGAATTCATTACCAAGATATTCACCTTCTCGATCTGATCGAAGAGTTTTTAATGACTTAATTACTTTTCAGCTTCTGCTATGAATTCTTTGAACTTTTCAAAGCTTTCAAATTTTTTTTGCATTAGGTACACGTATCCATATCGTAAATAATCATCAATAAATCTGAGAAAGTATTCGTAACCACCTCTTGCTTATACATTCAATGGACTACATATATCGCTATGTATAAGTTCAAGGGGTTCTTTGGCCCTTTCGCCTTTTACTGAGAAGGATCTCTTAGTCATTTTTCCTTCTAGATAAGATTCACAAACTAGTAGAGTGTCAACTTTTAACTCTCTTAAAGGACCATACTTTACAAGTCTGTTTATCCTATCTAGATTGATATGTTCTAACCTCAGGTGCTAAAGATATGTATCATCGTCATGAGAAACTTTTTACTTTTTAGATTTGGGATATTCTACTTTAAACGTTTTTGATATTAAGCAGTGATTGTTTGTCTGACCTTATCACGTAAACTCTATTCTCCGTTTTTGTAGAATAAATATTTAAACCATTTCTAGAAATAATAATTTCATTATTAAGAAAAGAAACACCAAATATTTGTTCAAATAATCTTGAAATAGAAATCAAATTCTTATGAAAACTAAGAATAAAATAAATATTTTTCAATAACAAAAATTTATTCCTAAAATAAAGACGAACGACTCTCACTATTTTTGCCAAAACTTTGGCTCTATTGTCCACTCTCATCGCAAATTTCCCATCGGCAAACTTCCTTGAACAACTAAGCATCTGAAAAGAAGAACAAATATGATTAGTGGCTCCTGAATCAACTATCCAGAAAGATATATCAAATAAATCTTCATCCACTAAATGAACTTCTAAAACAAATAAACCATATTTACTTTTTTTTTTCTTTTTCAATTCGGAGAGATACTTGTTACAGTTTCTTTTCTTCTTCCAATACCTTTCAATTCTGCAGTGAAAATATTTTTCCTTAGACTTTTTGTTCTTAGAGTTGTTCTTCTTGGTCTCTTTAGGCTTAGATCTAGAGGTACCCTTTCTCTTCCTCTTCTTGTTTTTGTTAGAGGTAGAGGGATTTTCTTCTACTATATTTACTTCAGTAATAGTTGCTGAACCATCTTTATCTTTATCTTTCGATATTGATTCAAAGGTTTCCAATTTATTAAGTAGTTGAATCATCATATAATTCAACTTATTCATAACATAATTGCTCTTGACAGAAGAAAATAAGATGAAAGTGATTTCAAAATTATACTCACTTGGGTGCGGTCATCGATCATAGCTTGTGAACTTCAGCCTCTCCAAAGTGATTGATTATGTTCAAAACATGATCTCTCACTGGAGTTCTTCCTTTTATCTTCGCATTCATAGCCTTTTTAATGATGTCATGACGAGATTGATCAGATTGTTACCCAAACATGGCCTGGAGAGATTTTATTATCTTATAAAAAGTCTTTACCTTTTCATGCTTAGTTCTAAGCACGTTGGTCATGCCTGTTAACATATAGTAACGAGCTTTATTATTGGCATGAGTCCATTTTTCATAGCTTTCTCATGTACTACGAGTAGCATTAGTGGCGGGTTGTGAAGGACATTCCTTCGTAAGTACAAACTTATGGACTTTACTAACAAGCATGATATTCATATTACTTTTCCACTTGATAAAATTATCTCTAGTTAATTTTTTATTTATGAGTAAAGCAATAATGGGATTTGAGGTTGACATATTTGTTGAAATTAAATAAATAAAACAACCTTTTAACATATTTGAAAATAAATATCACAAAGCATTTGGAATAGTAAATGTGATGCATGATGCAAGTAAAGAAACACATAAACTTAATTACAAATTTCATAGTAATTCAATTTTCTCTAATTAAGTATTGTGGCAAGATATGTCACATAATTATTAATTGATAAAAAATCAAAATATATCAAATTTTTTTTAATTTATTAACTACCGTTTTATGGTTGGGATACTATTAATAGTTTAATCATATCCTCATAAGTGTGACTCATTATTTTAGATTCTAGCAAGTTAACAGTGACTCATTATTTTAGATTCTAGCAAGTTAACTTAAAATTGCCGTCGCAGGGTAGGTCAATTTTGAAATACATTCTAAAATCTTGTCTCTCGGAAACTAAACCTTGCTATTAATTTAAATGGACACCCTCCTCCGTAGGGAGGACGAAATCTAAGTGTCTCTAGATGTCAATTAAATCTCACGGTACTTAATGGAGACAGTGCGATATATTGTCATATATCCTTCTCTCACTCATTATTTTAAAATCTTATGTATTTTTACTAATAAACATCTAATGTTTTATTTAACTTAATTGTTATATCTAATATAATTTTCTAGGTTAAACTATTAGTCCAATCTTATTGATCCTAAATAAATTACTAGATTTCTTAAATACACACTTTAGGCCTTTTCAATATTCTCAACACATAAGATTGTAAGAGTTTATTCTACAGAGAATAGGAAGACTTTTTTTTTTTTTTTTCTCTAGTTTATGGAAGATAATGTGTAATATATTCTGCTAGAGTTTTACCATATATATATATATTTCTATTTATTAATCTATTTAATAAAATAATATATTAATCAAATTAATGTATATATATAAGTATATATAACTTAAAAAAAGTCACTTGTTGTTTTTAAATAAAATGTAACTATATAAATATAAACTAGCAGATAATTCACTTCTTCAAGGAAGAGTGTTTCACTTTTAGTAAGTTTCCTAATTTCTATTCATCTAATTATCTAATAATTCGATATTTTTAAATTCAAAATTTGAACAAATTAGGAAACTTATCTCTCCATAAATTTAAATTAATTAATTAATAACAATTATTAATTATTATAGACAAATAATTTATCTAGACAAAGTGTGCAATAACAGAAATAATATAATATCTAGTATAATATTTATAAGAGGTGATACTGGGGACCTATGGACCTGTAATTCAAACTCTAATAAATTATGATAATTAATTAAATTCTTTAATTAATTTGTCTAATTTATTAATTTCAGTATTACTCCACTAGAAGTCTGGAAATTGCACTCTTAAAGTTACATAATTAATTTACTCAAAAAACAGCGAGCAGTCAATCGATTTAATCATTATATATAGTTCGATCATCCATAAATAATTCATAATCGAAGCTAGGTTATGTTTCGTTTACCACTTTAATTACATATTTATCCTTGTGTAACACTGATTTTCTAATGATCAATTAATTTATAAATCTATTATAAATTGAGCACTCAATCTATTCAAGTCCTGAATCAATACACAAGGGAATTATTTTTCTAGTTTCCTAATAGAATGAATGGATTCCATATCTATAAGGTACATTCTCAGCTACTCATCTCATCAGCTCCCAATATACAAGTATTTCGATTTGTTTAGGAAACAAATATTTAACAAGTATGTTAAAGAACATAATGTTATAAATAGAAGTTTATAACTATTTCGGATTAAGATTGATTTACATATGATCATCTAATGACATTGTTTGAACTCCCAATAATTAACAGAATTTATATGAGATTCAAATCATGTCTGATTCAGTCTTATATAATCAAATTATATAAAGTACCTCTATTGCGATGTCAACACATTAATAGTCCAAATAAGACTATTACATTCTCAATATTAATAGACCATACTAATAATATTTAATTAAAGATCCTGAATTTTAATTAATTATTACAGACTATATTTAGTTTATTATCTATAAAGTTAATTCTAATGTATATAACACTTACATACTAAATTTGTTATCACATAAATAAACTAGGAATTTTCTGATATTTAAAAACAAACTAATAATGCACAAATTAAATAAAAAAAATATTATTTTATTAATTCAACAAAAATTCAAAAAATATATATTTTTAGGAGAGAGACCCATCTCTATTACTTAGACATGCATTTCCACGAGATGGAAAATAAGAAAAGTGAAAAACTATGTTTAGTATTAGATGCAGGGTACAATCAAAATTAAAATCGCTACTTTTGAGATGAGTAAATCCATGTATATGTATCACCACTTGTAAAAATACTATGTCCATTTTGTTTAATTCCGTTATAAGTACACGAACTAAAATGAAACTGGAACAAACCATTTTTCGTCTTCTCTCGTAGTGCTTGTTTTTGTAATCTATTTCAAAGTCTTTGAAACAATTGGGCAATGCAGCCGATTTATGCTTAGAAATGGGCGGCTGTAAAGATGGACCAAACCATGCATGTCCATTGCAGGCAGAGAAAAGGACACGGGTAATTAGTAACCTTTGTGCATTGTTTTGAAAAATGACATTTTTAGAAGTATCAAAAATTTCTTGATTATGAAAAATTCCTAAATAGTGATTTTTTTATTTTATGGTCAACAAGTTCTTATCTATGGTCAACAAGTTCTTGACGCTCCTAAAAATATTATTTTTTAGAAAAATACAAAATAAAGTCATTTGGGCCCAAGTTAATTCTATCCATGTCATTTTCTGTTGTATAAAGCCCAAATAATAATTTTCTGTAGGACCTGTACAGTATCTACAAATTGTTAGTTTGTTATGAGCCAAAATAAAATGCAGACACAATATAAGCTCGTCTTAATAATTATTTTTTGGAAAAATAACATTACTCATAGCATTTGAAAGATTAAAAGATTAGGACCAAAATTGTCTTTCTCAGCTTTGAGACTCATGTAATATAATACCACATATATTAAACCAGTTTCAAAATATATTCCTTGTGCAGTCAACAAAAACTTTAACCAAGGATACTACTTAACTAATCACCACTGCAAATGCTGTCCAACCACTATAAAATCCAGCAGATATAGGCAGATCCTGATCAAGATTCCTGATATGCAATTCGTAGACCAAAATCTTCAGTCCGGAACTTCAAATAATCACATCACTTTGATTACTAATATTGTATCTCTTAGCAAACTTCAATGGTACAGGCTGCCAAAGAAAAACAGCTAGTATTAAACTAGTGGCAGAAAAGATGGAAAGGAGTAGGTACTAACATTTTCTGCTCCATTAGAAAATAAATAAATAAATAAATAAATAAATGTGTTGGCCAAACTTACCGGGTGATGTTTGTGTCTTTGTCCTGACTAAAGGCCAAAAAGTTTCATTTGATATCGAGCAAATGCAATTGCAAGTTCTACAGGTGAGTAAGAATTCTTTTTTAAAACTTTTAAGCATTGCTCCATCTTTTATGCATGACGACTACATTCATGTGCCTTGTATCAGCCTTGTTCGGCATTTTGAGGGTGGAGGCGGTGATATAACTTTTGATTTTGATGATGAAAATGCCTCAGTTTAAGTCTGCTTATCTTCCTATAAATTAAACAAGCTAGTGGAGGCATTTCCACCCTTCGGACATGTCATCCAACACAAGAAGGGATTCAAAGGCTACCAACACTAAATCAGGATGAAAACCCCTTCTTTGAAGTGGCTTTGCAAATGTCCAAATTGCTTTCTTCACCAAATACCTTTTGGTTGTTCGACATTCACCATACACTATGTAAAGGTCGCAGACCAAGTTTTCCTTCCAGAAACTTTTAAGGTTCACAAGACCTCTTTTATCTTTTAGATATTTCCTGGCAAAGTGGGATGGAATCTTCTGAAAAACGCAGTAGGACCGAAAGGAAAACCAATATGAGAGTATTTTTGAAAAATGTTTCTTAGATTTGAAACCTCTAGTCATCCTGAGAGCTTTACCCTTTTTTCTCTTGAACAAAGTGGTGTCAAAAGAACATCATACTCTCTCTCTCTCTCTCTCTCTAGCTGAAAGATTTGTCTTCATCACCTTTAGCAATTTATTCAAACAAGTATATAACGCTAACATCTTCTTTAAGCCCAATCAATTTATTTTTGCGCAAGTCAAATTTTATAGATTGTTGTTCAAAAAAATGTCGTGAATTCCCAATTCTGATTATCTCAAAACTCTAAATAATAATTTAAACTCTAGCTAGCTTTTTAGTTTTCAAGAACCCTAAACCAACCTCAAGAGCTGTTTACATTTTTTTTAGTCTAAATTTCTTTTTTAGTTCTTACGTATCCTAAAAAATATTTAAGAATCCTACAAAATAATTCAAGAAATCTATCTCCTCCTTATTCTTAAGAACTCTAAAAAATTAATTCAACAACTCCATCTTTCTAGGAAAAATATAAAAAATGACTAATATTTCGAATCTTAAAAAATTGATTCCTCTGTCTTGTTAGGTAATCTTTTGTCAATAAATAAAAAATGTTGAAGAAGATCTCAACAAAAGTTTTAAATTTTTTTTAAACTAATAGGTAACAAAATTTTTTTTCTTTCTTTTATTGATGGCCAATTTTAGAATAAAAAACATTAAAGAGTTTGTAAAGAAAATGCTTAATTTTTAAATTTAGAAAAAGGTCTACTTAAAAAATAAAGATGGAAAGAAAAAGAGCATAATGTTTAAGTATACCAAAATTTGTACTAATTTTTAATATCAACACATGTAATATTTGAATTGACACTATTTAATTAGTGTATTAAAATTTATTATAAATAAATTAATTATATTTATTAATTAAATATTATCAACTGACATGTGCTAGTATTAAAAATTTAGTAAAAATTATAGTACACATAATATTATCTAAAAAAAAAAATTAGTGAGAATAGAATCATCCTTTTATGAAATATTTTTCTCCTTATTTTTTCTTCACAAAATATTTTCCACAGCAAAATAAGTTTCAAACGAAGGCTTACATTGGCGAGATTTTGGTTATTAATAAAATTTTTTAATTATTGCAGTTATTGTATTAATTATTAAAAAATATAACGCTGTTTGGGGGCCATGGTAGAGGTCGTACTGGGTTATAGTAAAGGCTGTGTCCAAACAGTAACTTTGAAGGAAAGCCAAACGCAGGAGTCGCGATATAGGTCTCCTCTCTCTCTCTCTCTCTCCTCAAAATCAAAATTCAACAAGTCACAAAAACAAACCGATTAAACCCTTCTCCGATCAGAGTCTCTCTCGAGGAGGTATGTAAGTGTTATTTCAAAATTTATTTTATTTTATTTTTGTTTAAATTTTAATTAGATGTTTCAACTTGATAAGGGTATTTCAACTTGCTAGATTTTTTTCCAAATTCATATAATTGGAATTTATACTTTGGCAATCGAAAATTTATATAGCTTACTTGTTATTTTATTCATTGGCGTTGTGACTAAACAATTAAGATTCTGATAATGGGTAATGATTTATGAACGTCTATGGATGAGTAGTGCGTCGGAATATTCAGAATCTTTCAGTTTGTAAGAATTGACGAAATGGGTTTTAGTAATTTTGGAATTTAGTCGAGAAATTGTTGACCACATAATCTTTTTTTCATTTCAGAAATATTGGCATTTATTAGAATAAAGATTAAGTAGCTGCTGACAAGGGATTAATGGGAAGATTAGTCCAGAAGTGATAAGGAGATCAGAGGAGAAATCAGAAACAACGCCTCACGGTTCTCAGCTCACTCAACCATGGCTGATCACCATCACCACCGTAATCACCGCCCTCACCGTCTAAAAGTCCCTCCACGAGCCGCCACCTCCGCTGCTGCCCCAACCACCTTTGTGACCACCCCAACCACATCTCGGGCCTACCCTGCTTTCCCATTCCCATCTTCAACCCCAACTCCTTCAGCAACTCCATCAAAACACCGCCTTTTGTCCCTAAGCTCCAAATCTACCAGCTATAACAACAACAAGTCTTCGCTTTCCTTTCTCTTCCTCCTCCTTTTCTCTCTCCGTTCTCTCTATTCACTCCTCCCTTTCCTTCGCTCTTCTCCTTCTTTCTCGCTCTTCCCCTTTTCGTTTCTCGTCTCTCTCCTCTCATTTCTTCTCACTTACTTTTGCTCTGTTTTCACATCGTTACTTTCCTCATCGTCTTCTTCTTTGTCTAAAGACCCTTTTCACCAAAAGCAAAACCAACCCATTTTCTCTCTCACCCTGATTACTCTCTCTGAGCATAGAATCTTAGTTGCCAGATCGATTCTTCTCGCTGTGGTCTTTTTACTTCGATTCCAGGCGCTACGGTACTGTGGCACTGCTGCAATGATTCTTGCCGAGTTGTCTGGAAACATTGCGGCACGATTCGTTGCTGAGGGGAGGAATCAGAATGTGGGTGATAGGTATTTTTCCTCCAAGTTTCGTGGATTTCTAGCACTGTTTCTTGGGTTGTTTTTGTTATCTCTAAGTTGGGATCGTATTGAATGCTTTCCTTTTTCGGCTAAATTTGTTGATAAATTGGGATTTTCTATGCTTCCAAGAGATAATTGTCTGAGAATTTGGCCAATGTTGCTTCCTTTTCTTTCTGGGTTTCTGGGATGTTACGAGCGTATTTCAATGAATTGGGGAACCATTAGGCAGCTGGGCAGGAAACGAGTTCGATTAATTTCATTGTTTTTCACGACAGTTGTGCTTTTCTTTCCTGCTGTTATTAGTATGCTCATGTTTGAAGCTAAGGTAGATGGTTTTTCCATTGGAAATTTAGTTTGGCCTTTAGCCAACACAGTTGTTTTTGGTGTCTTGTTGATTGAGAACTATAGTTATGAGAAGTTAGTGTGTTCTAAGGATTTTCGAAGGGAGTTTTTGGTCACCTTTGTTTGTACTCTTGTTCTGGAGTTGTTTTATTTTCCCGAGCTATCACTTTGGGGACTCTTGCTCTGTGGTTTACTGCTATATATTGCTACTCGGGAGTTGGATCCTTTCTATTCAAACTATCTGGAATTAGGAGTGGAGTCCTCTGAATCGTTTAATGCTGTTGTTATGAAGCCTGTTAGGCACATTTTGAGTGAGAGGAAATCCCGGAAGATTGCACTTTTCCTTATGATCAACACTGGATACATGGCTGTGGAATTTGTTGTTGGGTTCATGAGCAATAGTCTGGGGTTGATATCAGATGCATGCCACATGTTGTTTGATTGTGCAGCTCTAGCAATTGGACTATATGCTTCGTATATATCACGATTGCCTGCAAATAATCAGTTTAATTATGGTCGTGGGAGATTTGAGGTTCTCTCGGGATATGTTAATGCTGTTTTCTTGGTTTTGGTTGGATCATTGATAGTGTTGGAGTCGTTTGAAAGGATTTTGGATCCTCAAGAGATATCAACTAATAGCCTATTAACTGTTTCAATTGGAGGGCTTGTCGTTAATGTGGTTGGTTTAATCTTCTTTCATGAGGAGCATCATCATGCACATGGTGGATCTGTATCATGCTCACATTCACATTCTCACTCCCACTCCCATAGTCACCAACATTCACACGACCATGTTGGTCATGATCACAAAGGTTGTGAAAAGCATGGGGAGAGCATATGTGTTTCTCATGAAAGCCATGAAACTCACCATAATGAAATTTATGGACATATTCACTGTAGTCACCACACCCGGTCTGGAGGTTGTAAAGATGATAACCAGGTTGGGAGTAAAATGTGTCACAATCACCATCAACATGGCCATCATGGCCATGGTCACCAACATGACAACCATGCCCATGACCATGAGCACCACCCTGACCATTCATGCCAACATGATCAGTTAAGGAACAACCAATGTCACAAGCATCATGACCATGACCACAGTAACCATGTTGATCACCATGATAAGCATGGCCATGCTCACCACGATGACCACCATTCCCATGTAAATCAACATGGTCATCATGATCATGCTTCCAATGGAGAACAATCAAATAAGCATCGACATCATCACATCGACCACAACATGGAAGGTATATTTTTGCATGTTTTGGCTGACACCATGGGAAGCGTAGGAGTTGTTATATCAACCCTCTTAATTAAGTATAAAGGATGGCTTGTTGCAGATCCGGCCTGCTCAATATTTATATCTGTCTTAATTGTATCTTCGGTTATTCCGTTACTAAGGAACTCTGCAGAAATTTTACTCCAAAGAGTCCCTAGGGCATATGAGGAGGATTTGAGAAAAGCTTTGGTTAAGGTTAGGAAGATGAAGGGGGTGTGTGGCATTCAGAACTTGCATGTATGGAGTTTCACAAACAGTGATGTGGTGGGAACGCTCCGTCTTCATGTCTCAACGGAAACTGACAAGGCTTCTACTAAGACACAGGTGTCAAACATACTACGTGAAGCCGGAATCAAGGATCTGACTTTGCAGGTTGAATGTGCTAGGTAACAAGCTCATAAGATTTTTGGCTTCCCTGGTCACCTTTTGAGAGTATTCAACGAAAAAGAGGTAGCAAATTCAATGAGGATTGGCTGTGACATTTGAACTTGTTGGAAGATTTCTCATCAAAACAAAGTGTGTGAGCTTCTCTAGTGCTGCATCTTATCGTCATTACTAAATCAAATGTATCTAAAGAGTCCAGACAAACATGAGATGGAAAAGGTTCAAACACTGTCGGCTTTGTGATGCCCTTCTTTGCTTAAGAACATCAGCATGCATCTTTCCCTCTCTCTTGAAGGATCATGTATTTTCTCTTTTTACCATTCTAGGCAACAATTTACTGGGTTCAATGTCATTTCTGCATACCTGTAGGAAGTTAAGGCAGTGATTTACTTGGGTATGTCAGTCTCATCTATTGGCCATTTCAGTTGTATTATTATCTGTCTATGTTGTAACGGTTTTGAATCTGTTTTATTTGCCTTATTGCTCAACAACATACTCGCCTGTAATGATATATAAATGGAAAAGGAATAAGATCTATTTCCAATTCTAGTCCTTTTTTTACATATATTATATATACATATAATATCTCAGCTTTCTGATATGGTTGAAAGAACAAACATGTTGCATAATGGTTAAAGCATGGTTTTTTAAATAATTCTCACCTAGATTATCTGAAACTATGCATTCTAGTACAAATGCTAGAACTTGCTGTTGGAAAGCAGAAAAACATGCTAGGTTAGCTTAAAACACCAAATAAAGATAGAAGAATATGGAAATGGAGTAGAGCAACTGAACAGGCGCTATTGGACATGACATTCGGTATATAGTCAAATTCAATTTCTCGTAAAGAATAGGATTGATCCACAATCAAAGTTTCATCATGTGCGTTCAATAAGGTCTGATGGACTGGAAATTGGTTCGTTTCTCACGTGTTATGGCTGCTCGAGTCAAATTTATGACAATACAAGTTGGTAGTCCTAGAAAAGGTACTTAAACCCTCTCTCTCTCTCTCTCTTGTTCTTTATTTTTTTTTTTGTTTTTTGTTGGGGTGGGGGTGTTTTTTAAGATTCTTGTTTGGTTTATTATCTAGTTTATTATTATTTTTATTAGGATCTGGGTTGGGACTAGATTCAGGCCTCTTTCGTTCAATACTCCAAAATCCCTTTTCGTATTGGCTCCGCAGCCCATGGTTCATCACCCCATTTCAGCTCGTAAAAGGGTTCCATTTTTTTTTTCCGGTTAAATTTTCATTTTTCAGAAAATTTTGGAGTCTGAATGAATATGAAATGATAATTTTGAAGACTTGTTTTTATTTTGTGAAGATACCCAATTTAGCACAAATCCTTCTAATTGGATTCCACGAGGAACGTGAATTTGCACTCTACGTCTCTTCCATTCAAATGAGCTCAAAGTGCCTGTCAGGTAGTTTTTAAGCACTAATTGGGCATATTTACTAATCCTTGGTGAAAAAAATCATAGTGGGAAATTGAAAATTGTATATGTAAACACGGACACGGAGAATAGATGTGAAAAATCATAGTGACTGTGGTTTGTGGTTGCTTGCGTCAATGTAGGTACTTGAAAGAGGACGAACCACATGGTTATGCTGGTGGCATATGTTACTCACGAGATATGATTATGGAAGACAGTCATTGGGTGTGCCAAGCCTTAAAGATGGATGGTTAGAGATTATGCTTGATTGTCATCTGTTAAGAGATGATGATGTCTTGGGCAACAACTAGTGGACGGACAACTGAGCCATGAATGTGGTCTTTCACATTCTTGTGGAATCCAACGTTTCCTCCACTTAAACCCAGTTTCAAACCCTTTGCCCTTAAGGCCCCTTCTTCTTTTTGGCTGTATTGGTTCTCACTTGAACTATCCCTTGCATGCATTTAGTTCCATGAAGCCACAAGATATATCGGTGCAGCCACCCACCTCCAAGATCTTTCTCCCCTTTAGCTGCTCCCTAATTACCGTGTGACTTGCATATTGTCAGCTTCAAGGTTCCCTATCCTTCGACATATTCTTTGCAATGAGTTGGAGATAGGTTCGTTCTAAGCAAGGTGAAACTGGGATTCCTCCTACTGTAGAGAGGGCAGATCAGAGTGCACCAGTGTAGCTGATGAACCTGTGAATCTGTTCTACATTTTTGAGGAGCTTTCAGTGTTCAATGCAAGCAACTTCCTTAAAGTTCTTGCATGAAGACACAGATGCTTGGGTATACTCAGAAGTTTTGGCGATGTTGTGCAAGAGGGACGTGTCTACATTTCTCCAATGGAAATGCAGGCATACAAAACGATTTCGTTTGCTTTTTTTGGACAAGTTAAGACATGCAAACAAGAGGACTGAGGATGTGCTTGCATAACAATTGTTGTCCTTTTGTTACCTTTTTGTTTTCTGAAAGAGACGGTGTTTTGTTTCTCCTGTCACCGAATAAGAATTCTTTCCTCGCTGGCACCTCAAACATACAAAATTATTGCTAACACAACATAATAAGGAGAGAGAAGCTCTCTCTCAAGTCTCAACTCCACCTGTACACTAACATTAAGAGTCTTATTGGGAAGAACACAGCTGTTTATCACCACAACTTCGTCTTCAACAGTCACCAGCTTCGTCTGCATACATCTAAAGAAAGTGCTTTAAACTCAATACGGGTCAAAGAGAACATGAACAAAAGTGTAAGAACGAGAAGGCAAGGTTGCATACGAAGAATAGTGATTCCAAGCTTTGCATTGCAGTCTCCCTCAGCCTGAAAGACCAGCAAATTAAATCTTCGTCAGCCACAACTAGGCATTATCCACAAAAGTCTCAACAAGGTTCCTATGGGAATTTTTAAGATTCTTCTTCTGCAAGTCCCTTTAGAGAATCTTTACAAGTTCAAAGACGTTGTAATATTTTTTTGAGAAGAAATGAGAGTTCATACGACTAAAACCAGTATATAGATTCCCCAAACCAAGAATCTAGTTGCATCTAACCCTATATCTTTCAACAAGCCTGCCCTTTCATTTCAGGCTTCTTACAACAATCAAACCTTTCAAGCTTATTTTGAGTTTAAATTTGATCCTTGGTCAAGAATCAACTTCCATATATCTTCCCTTATTGTTCCATTTAAATTTATATCTTTTATACTCGTCTAAGGAACATATTTCGAGGGGGACTTTCGGTAGAGGCATCTAATGCTAGTTTTTTCTGGCATATTTAATATCGTGTCAAATAAAAACAATACCAAGTTGCAGTTACAGGGGCTTTCTAACGACCCAAACCTTAAGTTGGTAGCAAAAAGGGAATTTCATAAGTGAAAATTCATAAATTATTTTAAAAAATTATAGAAATATCAATTTTTTAGAAAAACAACAACTAGTTTTTAAAAATGATAGCCTTTATAAAAGTTTATAAAAATGACCCATGTTATAAATTCTCATAGTTTGTGATCACTACTAGATATAGATTATTAATAATATTCATAAAACATACATATGCATCACCATTATCATCACATGTAGGTATAATAGATAATATAAGTTAAATCCAAAGTATAAGGCTTAAATGTTATTACAATTCCGAAATAAGTTAATAAGTAGTTACCAAGAACTAAACTAGTAATAATTTTTCAGCCCTAGTCACTTCACTCTGGAGTTACCCAAGTCATACTGTACACTATCTGAGAGAGGAAAAGATAGGGGGGGAGGGGAGTGAACAATCACATACTCAGTAGGAATTTAATTACCTTTTTGGTATGAATGCAACTTTTCAAATTTGCATGGTTAGTACCTTTCTAAAATCCATTTATAATATAAGTTTGCCAAGTGATCAAGATCATGAGTAATCATATAATCAAAACTAAAACCAAAATCACCATGTTGTACATATCGTAAATCAAACAAATATATGTATGAGCTCTCATCCTCCTATCACAGACCTGTAATACATCTTTAACAGAGGTACCTAGCATCATGATACTACCTGAAAGTATGTCAATAAATCCATTGCAGGAGCCTAGGTCTCTCACCTAGGGCTGCAGCAACTCGCCAGTGATCTAAATACCATAATGCTAAAATAGAACTCAAGTGTGTGATCTTATGGTAGGTACAACATTTCATAAAGTGTGTAATAACCATGCATCAAGTATGTCAAGGAAATCATGCTTTAAAACTCGTTTGGTATTATTCTGGTTTACAGAAAATTGGGTAGCATGATGACCGTATTTTTCCAAAACCCAAATTTTAAACTTGCATAAAAACTATACAAATCAATCTCAGAATAATCCAATACATCTCAATAATTCACAAGTTTACTAAATGTCCAATCAAATTATTGAAATATATGAAAATTGATAATTTCAAGAAATAGGTCATAAAGCACATTTTAAATCAAAATAAGTATAAAACTTAGTAATTGAAACCTTACCTTGCATGAATAGCTAGACTAAGCTATCAACGCCTGTAGATTCTCCCACTTGTCACCTAGTCGCTCGAAAGGTCGTTTCGGGATTCTTTGAGCTCGCTTTGAGGGATGACTTTCCAAATGAAGTCTCAAATTGGGAAACGGAGGTCGCCACAGAATTTAGAGCACTAAAAAATACTAAGTTAGATATATAATTCGATTAATTTGGGCCCCAGGCCAACTAGGCCCGTGACACGTAAAATCCTAAACCTCGCATCTCAGATTTCGTGCCACCTCCAAACCTATTAATGTTTTATATGGAACTTGTCTCTGGATCTTATTTAGTCCAATTCCAAAGTCCAATTTCAATTTTGGGCTTAATTAGAAACTAATTAAAAAATTAGAAAATTACCATTTTTTAAAAATATTTAGATAATGCCACAAAAGGCATACTTGAATTTTTCTCAATCCGTTATCCATTTTCCACAAATCTATCACCCATTCTCCTATCTTAAACCATATTTTCATCCCGATTTTCACGAGCAATAGATAAACATTACAAAAATAATTACACAAATGTCATTTTTGTGTTACAAAAATGGCATAAAAATTTTTAAATGTTCACTAGAGCTTATTGGCTAGAAAATAGTAGCAGTAAGAGGTTGGGTCTTGCTCAGGAGAGACTAGGCTTCAGGTTGGTGGTGTTGGCTGGTGGCTAAGGGCGGCGAACGACGGAAATCACTGCATTTTGGCCATCGTTGGGGCGTGATTTTGGTGCCTTCTTTCTCGCACGTGGCCGTGAGATGGTAACCGACGATGAGCGGTGTTAGCTCATCAGTCAGCTGTGAAGAGATTCTGGCTAGATTCACAGTCTGGGTTGGTGCTGGTGGCCGACGGGAGGGTTGCAAAATGGGACGCATGAGAGAGAGAGAGGAAGAAGAAGGAGGTGTGAGGAATTTTAGGGATTTAACAAATTGGGGATATATTGACATGTGGCACTCATAGGCTGGTGACCCATCTTCTTAAAATCACATTTTAATTCGAAGTTTCAAATTTTTATTTCAATTTAGTCCTTAAAAATTCAATTTGATCCCAATTTTAAAAATTTCTTTCACTTTAGTCCTTACTTGAAATTAATTTAAACTTTAACTAATTTGTTTATTTTTAATTTCTAATTTTATAAACTGACCAAAATAACCTGTATAAAAATCAAGGTTTTTACAGGCTTGATATGTGTTTAGACTTTCGTACCTTAATTTCGACATCATATCATCCAAGGTGATGAAACTTATAAGTCTTACTCCTGCACCAACTCAAACATATACTGAAATACAGACATTGGGACCAATCTTTCAAAAAAATTAAAAGAGATAATTATATTTTTATACTTTGTATTTTGACTATTTGTTCAATTTATATCTTACATTTTAGTTATTATCAACATTAATTTTCAAATTTAATGTTACAAATTTATACCCTATTTAGACCAAATACTAATTTTAACTATTATGTTTACCAAAATATCATTAAAAGTTTAAATATATATTAGTACTATATTGTTTAAATATATATACAGGATGTAAATACAGGTCACAGGCATTTTGTAGACGAAGAACATTTTTTCTCCAATGCCGCACTGATTTGAAACATCAGATATTGAGGCAAAATGATGAATCAACACATCATATATTTAGCTTGTGAGTTATACAAACTCTTCAATGCACTGTATCATCTGTTATTATTATATTTATGGCTACAATTTGTGACTTTGAAATGCATCATTACTTCCGAAGGAAACATCAATTAAGTACAACATTTTCCATATAGTCCCCAGAAAAATAAATGAAACATATTAATAGTGTTGTTTGGAGGGAAACAAAGAGATCATCAATAGTACTACTGAACATAAAATAAGAAAACAGTAATCGAAAGTTCTAAAAGTAGACTCAACAATTCTCATACTAGCTAAAAAACAAACTATAGTAAAAGTAGTGTTACAAAAACATCAGAAACCATAATTTCCATTCAATGCAACTATATAAACCAATCTAAATACAAATACAAGTAAAACAGCCAATCTATTACGGTAAGAGGTATATGGAATCCTATATATATGAGATAAGTACTTCTCTTTCTTTTTCTTTTTTTTTTTTTTTGTTTCTGCTATTTTTTTTAATAAAAAGATAAAATGAAAAGATCAAAACATTGGAATCTTATTATTAATAAACTGTATTATCTTTATTCTTTCTTTAACTGCAGCATTCAAAGTGCACAATAGGTATCTTGTTGCGAATCAAAATTCAAAAGACAATGACAAACAGAGGTCCATTAAAAAAAAAAGAAAGACTAACATAAAATACAATAAAACAAATTAACGACCATGGAGTTTGATCTATTCCTCTTTAGGGAATATATTTATATCAACATTGTGTTCACACATAAAGAAATATAATGCCTATATTTTTTAATAAATATAAAAGAAAATGTTTTGCTCCTTTATTCCTAAAAAGTGATTTTACGGTTCTTTTCTTTTTGAGAGGTGGAGTTAAGGATGATACTGAAATCAATAACCAAAAATCTAAAACAAAATTGAAAACAGGTTCAAAAAAAGTAGACATGCTTATCGTAATTTGGTTTTCTTCCTCCTCTAAGATGAAGTATCACCATCTCCGAGGAGCCATTGAGTGTTTAAAAACTATTTTTTGTTTTGGGTGCTTTACTTATATGAGCCCTAACCCCTAAATTGAAATGGCTTGATCTTCCCAAATTAGAGGAAACCACGTAACCCACTTTCTTTGTCACTTAGATTATCCAAATCGCTATCATAAAATGAGGCACATGCCCATCCCCATTGTGTGAGCGATTTATCGTCTATTACTGACTTGGATCTAGTTGCAACCACTCTTTTAATATATCGACTTAGTTGTCAAATTTATTTTTTAGGGACCAAATGCCAATTCGTGAAAACACAGGTGCAGTCATACCAAAAACTCTTAAAACTATTATGCATCATGTAAATTTGATGTTTAACTCTTATTTTTTTCATTGTAAACTCCTAAGGCATAATTCCTAATAATAGGAATACACTTTTTCATTTTTTTTTTTTTAAAATAACTCGTACTCCAGTTTTTGACCTATAGGCAATTTTTCTTCCAAGGCCCTTTTTTACACTTGAAGCAATGCTTCTTACAGAGAATCCTCGAAGGCTTGGTCTTGTTCTTCTTTTTTCAAGGGTTCTTTTTGGGATATTGATGAGTGTGTAATTATGTTTATTATCTAATTAATTTCTCTATGTTATTTTGTTAGTTTTCTTGTTATTTCTAGATTTTTAGTGATGATTTTATGTTTTATAGGTGTTTTGGCAGAGAAAGCACAAGAAGGAGCTGAAATGGGAACGAAAAAGAGGGCCAAAGCACAAACTAAAGAAGAACCAGAGGTCCAGCATTGCGGCGCCTGATATTTGTTGCTGAAAAAATAATATGAGCTCCAGAGAGCCGGCGTCGCATATATTCACAAACATAAGAAATTTTGACGAATTCGGACTTTAGAATTGCATGATTTCTTCCTAAATTGCCTCTAAAGCCAAATCTACTATAAGTAGAACACTCTAGGTTAGAAAGATGGAACTTATATTCATAGAAACCTAGAGAGGAGAAGAATCAAGAAAAATTAGAGAATTTGAAGATTGCTTGGAGTCTAGAGATTGTTTGTATAATAATCATTGCTCTTTTCTTTTTCTTTTCCTTTAGCACGACGGATTGATTGTTTAATTTTATAAGCTTATTAAATTAGGTTTTAGTTTTGTTAACGGTGATTTTTAAATGGGTATAATAGTAATTTTTAAAAAAATTAAAATAAAATATAAAATTTTATATAAATGGTGGAACCCACTTTTGTTTTTAAATACTACGCCCATTCTTCTTTCTTTCTCTTACCCCGTCCTATCTGTCTCCTTTTTTTTCTTTTTCTTTTTTCTTTCTCCTTCTTCCTTCTTCTTTTTCTTCTTCGTAAACTTCAACCAAAAACAACAAATACCAGTCACCACCATAGACGGTAAGCCTAAGCCTCCCTAATCGACGTCGACAAATCAGCTTCAGTAAGCTAATTTCTAAGTTTTTTTTATCGTTTTACAAATTATTTTGTGGCATTTATACAATTATTTTGATGAAGTTATTTCTATGGTCATGAAAGTTATATAAAGTTATGGAGGACATTGAATCATGATTAAATATTATGGTGTTATATATAATTGATCTCCGGGTTTTAGAGAAATCTTAATTTGAAAAATATCATACTTTTCTAATTCAGAATAAAAAATGATATTTTTGTAAAATTGAATAGTATTGGACTAAAGTCTATTACTATTAAGATTGGGCCCTGGGGCTGAGAATAGAAAATTGTTATTTTTTGAAATATTTACGCAAAAATGAAATTTTTACAAATAAACAGCAAAGTTGATATTTTTTCAAATATTTTTGAAAGTGATGTTTTCCTAAATAATTCCGTGATAATGATACTTTTTGAAATATTTTAGAAGAGTGATATTTTTGTAAATATTCATCAAAGGTGATATTTTTCTAAATACTTTGAAAAAGTAGACATTTTTCAAATAAATTCCAAAAAGAGATATTTTGTACTTTTTTTTGATTTTAAAGCCTATTTATGGCTTGGACCTCGAAATTGAACTGTGACTTTAAATTTGGAATTAATGAGATTAACAAATGAGATTTGATATATAACATCGATATGTTTCGAAGTGGCACGAATTTTGAGGCTCATGAATAGTGCCATTTTGCATGTCACGGTCTGGCTTTCGGTCCGAGACCTAAATTTGGCAAATTTGTGTCTAATTTAACTATTTTAGGTATTTAGAATTTAGTGATGATGTCCATTTCGCATTTTGAGGTTACGTTTGAAAAAGTCACTTTTCAAAGTGAGCTTACAGGAATTATGAAACAACTTTTAGAGCACCCAAGTAACCAACGAGAATGTCTTCATGTGTCGTTAGCTTATTATAGCTACTATCTCGATATAGGGGTTCAATTACCTGGTTTTATGCATGTTTGAATTTAAATTTTTCATTATGACTGTTTGGTGAAAAATCGTGAATAAAATGGCATTTCGATAAACTGTGAAAAAATCTTGGATTATTCTAGAATTGAACTATGGACTTCTATACATATTTGCAAAATTGTGATTTTGGGTGATACAGCGGATTTGCTGCCCATGGTATAGTAAATTCCAAAATAATCTCATGGAGTTTTTATAGCATTGTTTAGTTATATTTTATATGGTTATTACATATCTTATTACATATTATACATACAGTAGTATCACACATGAGATAAATTTTAGGCATCATAGTGTTTAGTGGGCGGCTAGCAACCCTGTCCTCGGTGAGAGTCCGTAAACCAGTATGGAGTCTTCTAATTACCCCCCACTCGATAGGCGTCAGCATTTAGTTGCCTCTCTGATTCGGTAAACATAGACACATGGGTGTTCTTTCAATTTTCTATGATATGTATAAGGCAGAGAGTACTTAGTACATATAGTACGAGTTACTTTGGTTTGTAATGAGAGGATTTGAGCTCATAGGATTGGATGATTTGTGATATGCACAATCTTATGGTCATGGTTTTGGTTTTGAATTTGTGATTATTCAGGATATCAATTATTTGATAAACTTGGTTTATAAATGGATTTTGGAAAAGATATTAACCATGCAGGTTTGGTAAAATTGTATCCATTTAAAAAGTAATTAAATTTCTACTAAGCATATTAATGTTCATCCCCTACTTCTCCCACTTTCAGATGTTTGTCTATTTGAAGTAGTTATCATGATGATTAGACAAGCTGTATAGCTTGTCTTTGCATTCCTACTCCTATTTCCTAGTGGGTGTTTATACTCTATTAAGTTTTTTTGTTCTTATTCAATTATTTAGTTAAGAATAATAAATTTAGTAAGTAGATGTATGAGGATGGTTTTATTATTATTTTGAGTACTTGAAATTACAAATGATTTTATGTAACCTATTTTGGACATTGAATTTGCGATTTAATAAAAGTTTATAAATAAATTAATTGAAAACTTTCTTCAACTTTAATGGATATTTTTTTTTAAAAAATAATTAACACTAATAAGAGTTTTAACAGTTATAGAATTTATCATGATTTGAGAACCAAAATGAAATTCTCTTGTACTTGATTTCTCTTGAATTTCGTAAAATCAAAACTTAATTATATTTTCATCTAAAATTACTAAAAGTTTCAACTTTAGATTTTCAGTCGTAATATCAAAACTATAAATATAAATATTATTTGATTTTTTTTAGATTTTATCTGTGGAGTACTTATTTAAAATTGTTTATGTTCTTCTACGCTTTGTTGTTTATGATTTTACTTTGATATGTTTGGGTGTACAACTAAGTGAATATAATAGATATATATACTGTAATGTTAGATTGCTAGATCGGTAATTGTCTTATTAATCTTTTCATTAGTAGCTACAAATAAGTAATTGAATTGTGATAAGCAATTGATCGATTAAAATGAAGAACACAACGTAGGTTTTCTTAACTTAATGTATTGATTAAATTAAACATGGAGAGCTTATTTGAGGTTATTTAATTGATAGAAATTAAATGAAGAGCTGGTTTTGTTTAGTGAATATCTAATGAAAAATAAAGATAGCAGACCTAGCTACTATCTACGATTGATAATTTTAATAAGTAATTGAAAATAAAATTTAGTAATTAACTTAATAGGAGTGTCTAGTGGTTGCAAATGAATCTTTAATCAATTTATTTTATTTTTGATTTATTTATTTATTTGCACTTTATTTACTTCTCTATTTTATTAGCTTTAGTTTATCATTATAAAAATCTCCTTAAATATTCAACATAGAATTAATAGTTGAGCAATTGGATTTAGTCCTTTGTTGACCCTTACTACCACTGTAATAGTTAATACTAAGATGTAAATCAACTAATTTGCCAGTTAACGACTCCGGTTGGATACCTAATTGGACTCCAAAAAGATTCTTCAGAAATTTCCGTGAATTTCAAGTGAGTTTTTCTTGTGATATAAATTATTCTCTCGGTACTATTTACAATATTCGGGAAGAGTGTAAGAAATTGTTTTAATGATCATGTCATCATGTACAAGTAACACTCCTATTTATCTCCATTACAATCATGCTGCCCACCATAAAATTAAAATGATTTAAAACATGTGTTCCTTCGTGTATACAGGTGTTTAGCATCAGTTCTCCTACAATGAACCATATCATAATTCTCAGTACAACATAAGCATTATCCAGCTGACTCAGCAAATCTATTTCATCACTAGTCTCAAAGATAAAATTCTTGTCATTATTCTAACATAAATGTCCTCATGTAGTTCCAAGTAATGGCATTGGAAACCATCCATTTTACTAGAGTATCCCGTGCATAAAAATTACTTTGTGGCAAAAGAGGACATGACTCATATATTGCAATTTTAGCACCATTCATGGTTAAGAGAAAAGAGATTTTTCTTCCATTCCATATAGTTTGGATTGACGAGCGTGCTTTCCATTAAAGCATAACGGTTTTTTTTTTTTTTCCGAAGACATTTTCTAGAAACTATAATAAAGAGCGTAATAAAATTTGAAGAAGTAAACTATTCACAATAAAATCAAACATATAAATCATGAAATGAATGAGACCATGAACAAATACATCACTTTTCTTGTAATGATAACCTAGTCCTTACGAAAACAATTATTCTTAGTTAAATTTCAGTCAACGACTAGACCTGAGTAAATCAAAGTAGTTCTCTTAAAGACTAAATTAACTAGAATTATCTTTTCAAGTCAAGAACTAATTAACTAGCTTCTTGGGAAGATTAATAACTAGTTCTATATTGAATATTATAACCATTGTTCAATATATAGTACAACTCTCACTAAAAAAAAGTAACCTTGGGTTATACTTGGTTTAATTCTTGTATTTCTATGTTTTATTTAGAGATTTAATCCATAATAAGCTAATATATACTTATCTTTTAGGATTTCATATATATATATATATATATATATATATCTTATCATAGTGCACCAACAATAAAATCCGAAGGTATATTAATCCAAAATGGACCCTACGCCACTCAATATTTTAAAACATGATTTTCAATCATATAATGTAACTCTTCTTGGTTTTACTATATTGTCATAGTCAAACTACGAAGTATTATTCTTTCTTAAATATTATCTTTAGTTTTATAAAAATATGAGCAAATTTGAACTTCCAAAACTTTTAAACAAAAGCAACTGCATGACATTTCTTGTTAAAAGTGTCTTTACAAAATAGACAATCAAAAGAGATTTTCACCTGTTTATTTTGCCATCAACAGTAGTATTTACAATACACCAAAATATCTCAAAACAAAAATGTCACTCATAGAACAAACTTGTCCACATCTGTATGATCATGGTGACAAAAGGCAGGTCAGGCAGCTAGCTACTTAATACTAAGGTGTGTCTCCTCATCTGCATCACAAGACTAAAATGAGCTAAATCTTAGTAAGTAAAAACTATGAATGCTCATGTATGTTTTAAAACCTCATCAAGTTCCCATTGTACACTTCTATTTCTTAAACATTTGAGTTGATGTATTTTCTTTTTAAAAAAATACTTATAGTTAGGCCTCTTAGTACATTGGTAGTCTCATAAGTCGATAAGCCGTGATAATATTGGGCAGAAACTTTGGCCAAGCATAAAAATAAGGCACGACTGTCGTGTGAAGGTTTTGAAAACTTCTTCCCTCATCAAAGGGGCATCCTATATTGTGCTAATATTGTCCCGCTCTAATAGACTAGCAATTACTATTAAAACTTATCTTATAAAATTAGTACATGGTACTTACTTTTAAGTACTCTGTAATGAAATTCTCAATTTGCATGCAAGACGTGCCATATTGGTTGGAATATGGAACTATAAATTATACTCACATACTCTCGTGTAAGTGTACACAGTCAGTAGTAATATAGATTTAGGAGTTAAGAGTGTTAAACCCATGAGGATTGATTACTAATTCAATGCTATATATCAAAATTATCTCAATCCTAACTTTATCCAAACAACCGAAATATTAAATTTAAACAGATAAAATAAAGCAACTAAACTAACATGCAAAATGAATGAAAGTAAGAAATAAGAAAAATATCTAGGTTTACTAATTCTCCAACCTTCCTTTAAACACACAATCTCCCAATTTCCCTCTTACATAATTAATCCAATAGAGTTGTCAATCAAGAATTCAAATGCATTCACAAATTTCTTTCCAAGACATAAGTGAAAATACCTAGATAAGCTAATATGTTACTCCTAACATAAATTGACTAGATTCATTAAGTTTAGTAATTCTCTCAAAATGGTTGCATAAGTCACATAGGTATATTCTTATCTTATACAAACTTACCCAAAACTAGGTAATCTTATGTTATTTTACCTAATTCTAAATTTCTAATCTCTTTTCTAAGCTCGTAGAAATTTCACTCAATAATCTATTTAGTGATCAATTACATAGAAGCAATAAGTACAAGATAAAATAAATAACTCAACAATAGATTTAATTAATAAAAGAGGAGAGAAATAAACAAACACAAGTTATTAGGTTGGTTCATATA
Organism: Parasponia andersonii; assembly: GCA_002914805.1. Taxonomy (NCBI): domain Eukaryota; kingdom Viridiplantae; phylum Streptophyta; class Magnoliopsida; order Rosales; family Cannabaceae; genus Trema; species Trema andersonii. Next base: position 202,054 of record JXTB01000063.1, read on the forward strand.
GTAAAACTATACAAGAAATATTTAGGTCGTAATATAAATTGAGAACAATAACATTTCAATATAATAGAATCAAGAAATACAAATATTAAAGAGAAAAGAGTTTTAGAATTCCACCTCTTTGAAGAGTTTGAGGATATTCATAGAAGTTGTCAATCTCCTCCTTCAAACTTTGTTCTTGCTCTCTTGAATCTTCCCACAAGAATTTGCTCTCAACAATATCACTCTCTAAATAAGAAAAATACAAAAAAAAACTCACAAGAAATTAAAGAGAAGATGATATGAACAAATGGTGATGTTGATGTTGTGGAGGAAATCAAGAAATGGAAGATTAGAGCATATCTTCTTCTTCTTCTTATTCCTCGTCTTTTTCTCCTCCTATGGCTACTTTCCTCTCTTTCTTTCTATCCCAACATGCCTCTTTCAACCCCGAAGATAGGATTTTAAAGAGGTGGCTCATGCAAACCTAAGGCAGATTGAATTTGGACTCTTAGATCGTTAAAAAGTTGATCTCGACCATCAATTATTGACTCAAGATGCAGTGGATGGCACCGCGGTATCATTTTTGGCACTGTGGCACCAAAAGTTCTTTAGAGCTGGCACTGCAGTGCCTCTTTTCTAGTGGGTTGGTGAGCTCCGATTCGCCTAATTTCCATTGCATTATGATAGTATCGGATTGAACTTCGATCCTAATAGTTTAAAAGATGCATTTGTGAGATACAAATTCATCTTATTTTGCATTAAATACCTTTGTTTCATTCGTCTATACATATAAGCAAGCAAAACTTCAAAAAAACAAGAAAATAATTGAAATAACTTAAACTAAATAAGAATATAGCAAAACTTAAGGTATATTAGCACTTGATAACTCTATTTTAATAGACTTAACACACCCCAAACTTAAGATTTTACTAGTCTTCAAGTAAAAGACAAATAAAAACATCTAAAAACACACAAAAGATTACGTACTGACATTGATGATTTCTAATTAGTTCCTCTATACTCACATAATAATATAACCTAAAGAAAAGTGCAAAAGTTGGCTAGGTATTAAGAATAACTCAAGATCACGTCCCATTTCAAATTGGATTTTCTCTCTGTGTGTGTGTATATGCCTTTCTCCTATTATTGTATGAAATCCGAATAAGCTTATGCAAACATATATTAAGCACAAATCTCAAAGGCAACAATCGAATTCTTTAAGTTTTCTTTTCAAATTCATCTCCACTAATGTAGATAAACACAATACCAAGGATCAAAAAGTCTTCATTAAGATTGTAATGTGGGCTTAGGTGAAGGTATGATATTTCGAATAAAGTAACTCAAATCATCCTTAAGCACATTAACTCTAGGACTTATGTAGAACTATTATTTTACACACCAAGTAACATGCTAATAGAATCAAAATTTCTTTTTCTTCTATCAACATATAGCCAAACACTTACTCTTTTTTTTGTTGTTGAGTTGCACACCCCAAACTTATTTTCTTTCATGAACAAGTGTGTAACTCTCTCTTTTTTTGTTTTATTTTTATTTTTTTAGTATCACTCCACCAATCCTCCCGTAGCATAGTGTAACTCAAAATGATTTAATAAGAACAATCAATATACTCAAAGGGTGAAGGTTGAATGATATTATTTTAGGTTAAGCTAATATATATGTGGTTGAAATAGAAAAGACTTTACAAGGCTTAAAATTTCATTATTAGCTTGAAAGGCTCAAACGGTCCAAAGATTGCCTAAATCCTTTCCTTGGTAAAATATTATCTAAGATTTAGTGTCAATAGACTATCAAGCAAATTTTAGTACTCATGAGATTATCAAAATATCTTGTTTACATATACATTCTCTAGATTTATTCAAATCAAGGATCAAGGTATTATACTCAAATATAATCTTTCATAATCAAAATGGAACTAACACAAGAATTATCTATAAGACTAAGCCAATATCTATATTTTTTGACAAGTTATGCACCAAGTCACCCAAGGTTCTTATCATTGGAACAAGGTAATCACCAAAGAAAGCACAAAATATTTCTATTTATTCAAACACACAATCACACAACTAGAAAAATAAACACACAATAACAAACGAACTAACACAAATACAATCTAACAAGGTTTACCCCCACCCCTAAACTTAGCATGCAAAATATTTGAAAATTAAAGAACAAAAGAATGAGTTTAGGGATACTCCTCTTGTTGGCACATAGCTATATAGCTTGATCTCCTCGAAGTGGCACCAGTGCCTTGGATTACACAACACATCAAAGTAAAAAAAAAATACTTGGGTTGCCTCCCACGAAGTGCATGAGTTATCGTCTTCGGCTTGACTCAAGTGAACATTCATCAAAGATTGGTTGTTGCCCATAAAGTGTGGCATACAACTCCATAAATGAGTCTTTGTTGAAATAGTTCTCAAGCTTGATCGGATGTAAAAAATTATTGCTCATAAATCCAAAGTAGGTTGATTTCGAATGATTGGCTTTAAAGGGAAACTTTACCTTCGGTTTAAGCTTGTAGAGGGTGTATAGATGAGATGGTGGCTCTAATGGAAAACAAGATTTTGTCGGTGGTATACTCATATGAACCAATGATGCAGCAAAATAATTGGTCTCTAGGACTTCCTTAACCACCAACATGTCTTGTGGCTCTTCTTCTTCAAGTTCCCTTGAAGATTCTTCAACGTAAAAACATTCAAAATAAAACTTTACCATATCCTCCATCATTTGATAGACTTCATCTTTAGGTCTCTCTTCACAAATTGGGAAGCTATATCTATCTTCCACCCAACTCCTATAAGTAGGATTCAATCCTTTCATAAACACTTAGAGTTCGTACCACTTGGGTAAGTCATGGTCAGGTTCTCTACTAAGCCTTATCTTGAATCTTTCCCAAGCCATGTGTAAAGGTTGTAAGTTATGTTGGGAAAGTAAAATGAAGATTTGGTGAAATCTTACATTAGGAAACATCATGAACCTCACAAAACAAACAAAACAAAAAAAAGTAAAAAAAAGAAGAAGTTTGATGTAAAATTAGAATTGATTAGTATTGATATTAACTAAGAAATAGTGTTTCAATCCTAGGCAATGGCACCAGAATAATTGTTGGTTGGAATGTATAAATATAAATTATACTCTCACACTCCCGTGCAAGAGCACATGGTCACAAGTAATATAGATTTAGGAGTTAAGAATGTTGAACCCACAAGGATTGATTACTAATTCATGCTAAATATCAAAATTATCTCAACCCTAACTTTATCCAAACAACCAAAATATTGATGTTAAAGAAATAAAACAAAGCAACTAAACTAACATGCAAAATGACTAAAAGTAAGTAATAAGAAAAATGTCTAGGTTTACTAATTCCCCAACCTTCATTTAGATACACAATCTCTCAATTTCCCTCTTACATTAAGTAATCCACTAAAGTTGTCAACCAATAATTTAAATATATTCACAAATTCCTTTCTAAGACATAAGTATAATTACCTAAATAAGCTAATATGTTACTCCTAGCATAAATTGACTAGATTCGTTAAGTTTAGTAATTCTCTCAAAATAGTTGCACAAGTCACATAGGTATATTCATATCCTATGCAACTTAACCCAAACTAGGTAATCTTATGTTGTTTTATCTAAGTCTAAATTTCTAGTCCCCTTTCCTAGCTCATAGATATTTCACTCAATAATTTCTTTAGTGATCAATTAAATAGAAGCAATAAGCATAAGATAAAATAACTAACTCAATAATAGATTTGAGTAATAAAAGAAGAGAGAAATAAAAAAACACAAGTTATTAGGTTGGTTGATATAGTAAAACTATACAAGAAATATTTTGTTCATAATATAAATTGAGAATAATAATATTTCAATACAATAGAATCAGGAAATGCAAATATCAGAAAGAAAAGAGTTTTAGAATTCTCTCTCTTTGAAGAGCTTGAAGGTATTCATGAAAATTGTCAATCTCCTCCTTCAAACTTGGTACTTGCTCTCTTAAATCGTCCCGTAATAATTTGCTCTCAACAGTATCACACTCTAAATAAGGAAAATATAATCGAAAATTCACAAAAAAATAAAGAGAAGATGATATGAACAAAAGGTGATGTTGATGTTGTGGAGGAAATCAAGAAATGAAGGATTGGAGCATATCTTTTTCTTTTTCTTCCTCTTCTTCTTCTCCTTCTATGGTTGCCTTCCTCTCATTCTCTCTATCCCAACATGCCTCTTTCAATCCCAAAGATAGGATTTTAATGAGGTGGCTCGTGCAAACCTAAGGCACGCTGAATTTAGACCTTTGGATCGTCAAAAAGTTGATCTTGGCCATTAATTATTGACTCAAGACGCAGCGAGTAGCACTACATCACCAAAAGTTTCTGAAAGCTAACGCTGCGGTGCCACTTTGGTGCCCCAGCGCCACTTTTCTGCTATATTGGTACCTCAGATTCCTAGGTGTGCAATTTCTTTGTTTGAGCTCTAATTTACCTCATTTTTGTTGCGTTACAACCGTATCGGATTGAAATTAGATTCTAATGGTGTAAAAGACTTATTTGTGAGGTGTAAATTCATCTTAGTGTATATCAAATAACTTTGTTTCATTCATCTATAAACATAAACAAGCAAAATATTAAAACAACAAGAAAACTATTGAAACAATTTAAATTAAACAAGAACATGAAAAAATTAATGTACATTAGCACTTGATAACTCAGTTTTTATAGACCTAACATGCCATGCATATGCCATTTCATAACTTTCAAGAATAAGTAAGTTTAAAATAATGATATCTTCTATGTAATTCTTGTGACGTAGTTGTAAGTCTTTACTTACCTTGTGTCCTGAGCAAAAATGGATTGTGGAAAGGGACATTATCCAGTAGAGATTGGTGTACTAATCACCTACCATAAATTACTATTATTCAAGATACATATTTTACTAAAAGAATGCATAAAGATACTTGAACAAGACCGAAATTTGAACTATCACCAAATTAGAAAACTTAATCATATAATGACTCAGAAGCATACAAATCACTTAAGCCATTTGATAGTCAATAACTAGTATTGAAAAATTGTTCAAAAGTATTAAAATATGAATACTAGTTCATTAATACAAAAATGATCCAAAATAGCATATAATTTTATAAAACTAGTCCATTTGCCTCTAAATGGTGCCATTTTATTTTAAAAATATTTGGACAGTACCTCCTCTATTTTTAGGATATTCTCATATGACTAAAATCATGGTTTTAAATCAGTAGTAACCTTTTATAAGCCAATTCCCACATATACATATCAAAAGAAATATCTAGGATAACATAGAAGTACATTTGAAATCTTTTTCGGTTTAGATAGTTTAGATTGCCTATGGCTACAAACCGCAACTAAATTAATGAAATAAATATTGAATCCATGATATATCCATTACAAGTTGAAAAAATCAAATTACAAGTATAGAAATCTTAATACACCAACAGAAATACTTGAATCCACAATTAGCAAATTTAAGGCTCTAGGTGTAATTTGAATTTCCCAATTAAATTCTATATTCCAGTAATATATAAGGATCTTAGGATCATTATTCATCAAATAATAGCTTTAGTTTAAGAGCTAAAACAATAGAAAAAAACTAGAAGTTCAAAATCCAACATAATGCTCACCTTAACTTGTTTGAGATTTTTCTGAAGTTTTTTCCTTTTACCTCTACCAAACTGATTTCCAAGGATTTGAAACTGATTTTAGGACTCAAAAGAACTAGAGGAATCATTAGTTAAGTGAGAACAAATAGAGAATTGAAATTAAAGGACAAAACCTAAAAAGAAGAACTAGTAGAATTATGACTAGTTTTGATCTATCTTGCTTTCTAGAGCTCCAACTTGAGTTTTACCACTTGGAAACTCTTAGATATGGCTAAGAGGAGTTGAGAGAAGTGTAGAAAGGTATTGGAGAGATTCAGATCATGGCTAGAGAGAAAGAGAAAGAAAATGATCAGATTTGGTCTAAAAGTGATACTTAATGACTAAGAAATAGAATAACTGAAATTCTAAGGGGTATTTTGCACATTTCTTTCCATGTGTCCAAATCTGAAACATCCTTAGCATAGTCACCACATTAATGGTCACTCTTACATACCCAAGTGTAACCAAAGTTAGTGAATCCTAGCTTAGAAAGTGAAAACTAGTCATACTTTGACTTATGATCCTATTTGACAGGTCTCATTGTAATCTGGTGAAACCTAGTCCCATAACCAATCATTAAACATAAAAATAAGTTAATTAGACTCCAATTATAATGCAAACATAGTATTAGCACTTAATAATTAAAATGAATAAAAATGACATTACGTGATTAAGCTGAATGTAAGCTAGCTTAGTGAAATAAAGCACAAATCAATATCATGAATGACACCTCGTGCTTACTTAGAGTCAATTAAAATACTATAAAGAGTCCTAAATATGAAATTAAAGTTATTTGATGTGTTAAACACAATGAATTTGGCTCCGAAATGCGTGAAAGTTGCATTTTACCGAAAACTACTATTTGATCAAGTTATCAACAAGCATGATCTTAATACATGTGCACACATTATTACTTTCATAAATATATTCTTTGTCCATTTACCACACCCAGCTCTCTCTCTCTCTGAGGGTATTGAACCTTTATACTACATCGGGACACTTCGATAAGTATTAGTATAATAACATGTATGTAAATACACATAACATAATGAATGAGCATGTTATTATGAAAGTGGTATTAATGACTTCTAGATACCTAATATGTAATTAGAACATATTTATTATTAGCTTAGTATGTATATGAGAATCTTGGGCACCACAATTTTCCTCTCCTTATAAAATTTCTTCCTAGAAATTTGCTTACCCAAATAAATGTAGATACTTAGTTTTTGTCTCTTTTTCTCTTTCTCATGTGGCCTCTTCCACTTCATGTTCTTCCACAGTACTTTGAGCAAAGGGATTTTCTTGTTTCTAAGTTCCTTTCTTTTGTATACAAAATCTTCACTGAATATTCCTTGTAACTCACCTCTTGACTTAGCTCCAATTGTTTATAATTCAAAACATGTGAAGGATTTGAAATATACCTTCTTAACATAGAGACATGAAATACATTATGTATATTCGACAATAAAGGTGGCAAAGTGAATCTATCGGCAAATCTCAAAAGGACCTATATATCTTGGACTTAGCTTTCCTTTCTTCCCAAACCTCATGATTCCTTTCATGGGAGCAACTTTTTGGAATACTTTATCTTCAATATTAAAATCTAGTTTTCTTCTTTGAGTATCTGAATAATGTTTTCATCTACCTTGAGTAGCTACTATCCTTTTTCAAATCTTTTTTGCTGCCTCATTTGTCTCTCTTATCAATTTTGGACCAAGAAATGTTTTCTCTCCCATCTCATCACAATGAATAGGAGATTTTCATTTTCTTCCATATAATACTTCATATGGGGGTATTTCAACGGAAGCTTAGTAACTATTATTGTATGCAAATTCTCTAAGTGTCAAGTATTTGCTCCAAGATCTATGGAAATCCAACACACAAGCTCTGGGCATGTCTTCAAGAGTTTGTATGGTTCTCTTTGATTGTCCATCAGTTTGTGGATGAAAAGCTGTTCTAAATGCCAATTTTGTACCCAGTGCCTCTTGAAATCTCTTCCAAAATTTTGAAGTAAATCTAGAATCTCGGTAAAAAATGATAACTTTTGGAATACCATGTAGTCTCACAATCTCCTGAACATATAATCGAGTAAATTGGTCCAAGTTATAGGTTATTCTAACCAGGAAGAAATGAGTTGATTTGGTATAACTATCTGTAATCACCAAAATAGCATCATGTCCCTTAGTTGTCTTAGGAAGTCCAACAACAAGATCCATAGCAATCTCTTCCTATTTCCTTTGGGTTATGTCCAAAAGCTTTAATTTCCCAGCAGGTCTTTGATATTCAGCTTTGATTTGTTGGCACATAAGGCACTACTTTACAAACTCAACTATATCTTTCTTCATACCAGGCCACCAGTAATATATCTTTAAGTCTCTATACATCTTTGTAGTACCAGGATATACAGAGTAGGAAGTGGTATGAGCTTCCATCAATATCTCCTTTATAACAATTCTACCAGGAACACACAATCTATTTCCATATCTAATTATATCATCACTAGAAATCTAGAAGGCCATCTTCTTTCCAAATTCTATCTTACTCTTTAAATTCATCAAATAAGGATCCATATTTTGGCCTTGTTTGATACTCTCTAAAATTATTGGTTGCAGAGTAAGAGCTGCCAATCTTTTTGTTAAACCTATAGGCACAATCTCCAACTCTAACTTATGTAAATCTATTAAAAGATGCTTCATATTAACATACTCAACAGTTATAGCAGCCAATGATTTCTGCTTAGAGCATCAACAACCATATTTGGCCTTCCTTGGATGATAGTTAATCTCACAGTCATAATCTTTTACCAGTTTAAGCCATCTTCTTTGTTTCATATTCAGTTCCTGTTGGGTAAAGAAGTACTTGAGACTCTTGTGATCTGTATACATCTCACATTTCTCCCCATAAAGATAGTGTCTCCAAATTTCAGTGCAAAAACAACTACTGCTAGCTCTAAATCATGAGTAGGGTACTTCTTTTAATATTCGTTCAATTGCCTAGAGGCATAAGCAATGATTTTGCCACTTTGCATTAGGATACATCCTAGGCCACTCTTCGAGGCATCATTATAAATAACAAATCCTCCTGATCTAGATAGTATTAGAATTATAGGAGCTATTACCAAACGATGCTTCAATTCCTCAAAACTCTTTTCATAATTATCGTCCCATTGAAACTTCACATTCTTTCTTGTTAAATAAGTCAGTGGAGAAGCCAACTTCAAGAACCCTTTAATAGAATGTCTATAACAACCAGCCAATCCTTAGAAACTACGAATCTCTGAAGTATTTGTAGGTCTTGGCCAATTACTCACAACTTCAACTTTCATTGGATCCATAGAAATACCATTTTCAGAAATCACATGACTAGGAAAGATAACTTTCTCCAACCAGAATTCACACTTCTTAAGCTTAGCATATAATTACTTTTCCTTTAGAATTCTCAAAACGGTCCTCAAATATTCCTTATGCTCTTCCCTTGAGCATGAGTAAATTAGAATATCATCGATGAAAACTATAACGAATTTATCTAAGAAATCTTTGAACACTCTATCCATCATGTCCATGAAAGCAGCTGGGGTATTAGTTAATCCAAAGGGCATTACTAAAAACTCGTAGTACCCATATCTCGTTCTGAAAGCTCTTTTTGGAATATATTCCTCCTTAGCTTTCAACTGGTGGTATCCCGATTTAAAGTTAATTTTTGAAAATACAAAATCTCCTTGTAGTTGATCAAACAAATCATCAATTATGGGAAAATGATACTTGTTTTTGATTGTGACCTTATTCAGCTCTCTATAATCAATACAAAGCCTCATAGTACCATCTTTCTTCTTTACAAATAAAACTGGAGCATCCCATGGTGAAAAGTTTGGGTACATAAAAACCTTGTCCAACAATTCTTGTAACTGTACTTTCAATTTCTTTAATTCTGCTAGAGCTATTCTATGAGGTGCCTTGGAAATAGGAGCTATACTAGGTAATAAGTCAATAACAAATTCTATCTCTCTATCAAGTGGTAACCTAGACAAATCTTTAGGAAATACATCAAGAAATTTATTAACTACTAGTACTTCCTCAGGCTTCACTTTTAACTCTTCTCTAGTATCCAATATGTTTGCCAAATAACCCATGCATCCATTTTCTAGTAACTTTCTTGATTTTATTGAGGAAATGATTGAAATCATCGAGTTTCCACTAATACCAACAAAAGTAAACTTTTCAAGACTTGGTGGCTGAAATACTACCCTCTTTAAATAGCAATTAATAGTAGCATGGTATTTAGATAATCAATCCATACCTAAGATAACTTCAAAATCTTGCATATCCAGGACTATCAAATTTACACACAAGTCTTTACCAGCTACTTGGATTAGACATGCCTTAAGAACTTGATCAGAACATAAAGTTTCTCCTGATAGAATAGTCACACAATATTTGAAATTCAAGTACTCTGGTATTTTGCCCAATTTCCTCAGAAATGTAGGTGATGCAAATGAATGTGTAGCTTTGAATCTATTAATACATAAATAGGAATACCATATATAAGAATCTCACCTGCTACAATAGATGGGTTTGCCTCAGTATCTTCTTTGCACGTGAGCTGGAACTCTCTTATTCTCTTCTACAGTGTTTGGACAATTCTTAGCTAAGTGTCCAGACTTTCCACATAAGAAGCAAGTAGTAGAACCTATTAAATACTCTCCACGATGAGTTTTCCCCTATTTAGAACAAATGGACTTCTAAGTAGTAGCTAATTGTGTCTGTTGGCCTGTTGCTTGGCATTTTGGGGCTCTTATCTTTCTGCTTGATTCTGTTGCCACTTTCTTTATTACTATTAGCCCCTGATTGAGATCCTCTTCCAAAGGCCGTATTTCTCTTTGCTATATTTATATTTGTATGAATTTCCTGAGCTTTTATAATACTTAGCTAAATCTCTTCTGCTTCAAGAGCTTTCTCTATAACCTCAACAGATAGCATATCTTTATGAGTAGATATCTTAATATCACTATAAATTTTTGCCTTGAGCCCTTATAGGAACTAGTTCACTTTTAGCTCATTTCAATTCACCATTTGGGGAGCAAAACAAGATAACTCTTCAAACTTCTTGATGTAGTCACTAACAGACATACTTCCCTATTTCAGATTAACAAACTCAACAGCCTTCATTATTCTGTGTGCATTGTTGAAATATTTTTTATAGAATATCTCCTTAAACTACTCCTAATAAGCATGTCAATATTAGTGATGGACTACATAGAATCGCACCAGTGTCTAACATCCATCTGGAACATAAAAATAGCACATAAAACCTTTTTCTCATCAAGAATTCTAATATAATCAAAGATACCCTCAATACCCAAATCCACTCTTCTGTCAACAGTGAATCAGTTTCACCCTTATAAGTTGGAGGCTTATTCTTTCTAAATCTCTCACAAGCTGGTTCATAGGTTTCTTGTCTAGCTACACCCTGTGGTATTTGTTCTCCATATTTTTTTGCTCTTTCTATAAGCTTTTCTAACTGTCTTGCTTGTGTCTCAACCAACTCTGTCAACCTTTCGATAACAGCATCCTTGTTGACCTCATTTTAGTAGTATCCCTCTTATCACCTCTTCGCTCACCAGTTTGACCCTTAGCGCTTGGCATGATTCCCTATACAATTGCCCTACCAATAATAGAAAGATAACATATCGTAACATATGGCATCAAATTTAATGTAAACACGAGAAATTAAAACTTAATGGTTGACAGGGCTTTTCATCGCATGATCATACATATGTAGACAATTTTCAGAAACTATTAAACCTTCGTTCTAATACCAATACTATAACATCCTGTAGTATTACTGTAAAAACCCAATTTTTTTAGGGGTAGAATGGTCATTTGACCAGATTAAAAAAAATCAGATTATATATATATATATCTCTTCCTCTCTCTCACGTTCCCCCCCACCCATCCTCACCCTCTCTGTTCTCTCCCCCGTTCACGGCCGTCGAAGGAATGGAGGAGCTGCCACCACTACTCCGAGCTTTGTCCAGCTAGCCCACTGCCTGGCGAGCTTGTCACGCATCGCCAGGAAGCCACACCACCGATCCCCGGTTGCCGCTGAGCTCGACATCGCCGGAAAACGTCGTTTTTGGTTGCGGGAAGTTTTGATTTCCGGGGACGATTTCGGCTGTTTCAAGCTGCGTTCTTGGGCTCGTTGGGTTCATATCGTCGCAAGGATCGTCAAGGTATATATTTCATGATCCCATTTTGCCTGGATTGAAAGTTGCCATTTTAGGGTATTTTTGAGTTTTGAATTTTAGTTTTCGATCCGACCGTTAGATTTCATTTTTGTTGTCATTTTTGGAATGTACTCAGAAAATGGAGAAATTTGATATATATATATATATATTGTATCGTTTGGTGATCGACACGAAAATCGAGATCGGACAGTTGAGATTTTGTCTCGTTTTGCATGCCACCGGTTCGGTGTGGGCCCGGACCCGGACCCGAATTGGACAAGTCATATGTCTAACATAGCTATTTTGGGTGCTAGGAATTCAGTGAAGAGGTCCATTTGTGAAATTGAAGCTCTGGTGAGAAGTTGGTTTTTCGCAAGAGGACGATCGAGGGCGTGGGATTAGTTTCCGACCCTCCGAGTGATCATCCAATGGCACCTTGAGCATCAAATAGTGTGGTATTGCTATTCTAGTGAGGTAGGGATTCAGTTACCTCTCTTTTATGTCATTTTGAATAAAATTTATTTTCTGCAACATATGAGAACAAATGTGATTTTAGAACTTTTAAATATCTACGATGGAATGGAATGGTATGATTTATATATTGGATTGCTTGGGGAATTTTCTGAGTACAGGTTATTTTTGGGTATATCAAAATAGGGCCGTTATGCTGCCCATTTTTCTACTAAATTTAATGAATTATTTTATTAAAAATCAGAGCATCATTTGAACTTAATTTACTGTATGGCTACTTTTAGACATCAGTTCAGAATACATGTATCATAGGATCACACATGAGTCCCAGGTTAGCATTATGGGGTTTTTACAGTGTGGCATTGTGACCCCACTGACAGTGAGAGTCCGTGAACCCATGCGGGGTATTTTTTCTGATTACCTCCCCATTTGGCAGGTGTAGGCAATGTGGTTGCCCCTCCAGGTTTGGTAGGCGACACACGGGTGTCCCCTCCGGTTATGGGCTAGGTATCAGGTAGGCTGTATGGCACACGTAGTGCCAACACTCTGGTTTCCATTGATGAGAGGTGGTGAACTCATGGGTATGGGTGGATTTGTGTCATGTGTTTGTGGACTAATTAGTTTTGGGATATTATGTTTTCCGTACTTCTATATATATGTATATGCATATGGACTCTCAGTTTTGGATATTTTATGAATATATGCACATATAGTTTTGCAAAGTTATTTTGAATTAAACTAACCATGCAGAGGCTTTTCATCACTAAAAAGGTTTTAATTAAGGTAACAGCTTTCCTACTAAGCTTTCGAGCTCACCCCTTCTCTTTCCCCCCCCTTTCAGGTGATCACTTATTCGAATTAGTTGTATCGATGGCTAGGCAAATCGCTTGGCTTAGGCTCATGGTCTTATTCCTCCTTGGGTTGGTACTTTTCTTTGTCTCACTCTTTCTCCATGTCTAACTATTTCGCCAAGTTCATTGAGTCTACTAAGTGAATGTATAAGGATGTATTTACTACTATTTGAGGATTTGATATATATATATATATGGAACCTTATAGTTCCAAGGAGCATATTTTTAAAGTTCTAAGTGCTTGGAAGTTTTGATTAATTCTGTAAATCAATTTTTGGACTTTCCGACTCAAGATTTACTAACTTTATTTTAATCAACGCTAAAGTTTTTATCAAATCAAATTTTCGTACAAATTAACTATGTTTTATCAAATTTTAATTGGCCTGTTTCTCTTAATAAATTAAACTAAAGGTGCATTCTCTTTTTATAGAATTTCTAATGAGTCAAGGACTAAAATGAAATATCTAAGTACTGGGTTTTCTTTTGTAAAATTCCTTATTTATATTAATTTATACTCAGAATTACTAAAAAGTCATAGCCTAGGATTTTGGGTTGAGGCAATTACTATAATATTATATATAGTCAAACTGTGAAGTATTATTCTTTCTTGAATATTATCTTTAGTTTTATAAAAAGGTGGGCAAATTTGAACTTTCGAAAACCTTTAAACAAAAGCAACTGTAAAGCATTTATTGTTAAAAGTATCTTTACAAAATGTACAATCAAAAGAGATTTTCACTCATTTATTTTGCCATCAGCAATAATATTTATATTACACCAAATTATCTCCAAATAAAAATGTCACACATAGGTCAAGCTCGTCCATATTTATATGATTATGGCGACAAAGGTAGGCCAGGCGACCACCTACTCAATACTAAAGTGTGGCCCCTCATATATAGGAAAAAATGTCCTAACACTTAGGAAAATCATGCATGCATGCAGATATGGAAAATACATGATCATTATGAACGCAGCGGAAAAATTAGCAGATTTAGGTTTTAAAATTTTTATATGAAACAGTTTTTCATAACCATATAATACACATGTATCATATATAAGATTATGTACAACATAAATCAAATCTAGATACAAAATCCCTAAAGATGAGATTTGGGTTTACCTCTTGTAGCATGTTCCTCCTTGATCTCCTTGTTGATGGTGATCAAACCTCCAACTCTAGATCTTCTTGTCTATGATCTTGCTTTTAATTGATAAGATGAGTGGGCACCAAGTTGAAACCTATGTAGGAGAACGATCAAGAACGCCTTCTTGATCCTATGGAATACTGGGATGTGAGATGGAATGTGAGATGATAAGAAACTTTTTCTCTCTCACTTAGCCTAGGGTAGCCGAATTCTCCTCTCTATGTGTGCCTTATGTGTGTGACTCTCTAAGAGTTACTGTGTAGTTTTTTCTCTCATATATCTTATATATATAGGAATCAAAACTACTAACCCTAATCCAATTAGGATTGGACTTGTTCTCTAATTTGGGCTTTAGGTGTATTTTTTATAAATATGTCCAAATTATGAAACTTATTTATAAAAATACCAACTTCTGTGTAGAATTATTATTTTACACAGTTTCATGAGACTAATTTCACAAATGCCACCAACCAATTAATGAGCTTAATTGAGCTAGACAAGGGACCTAATGGATCCAAATAATCTAAGCTCCAATAATATGATAAATACATAATAACTCTTATTATGGTATTTATATAAATATTATTAGAAAATGGGACACTCCACTAAAGGCCCAATACAACACTTTTAGATTAAATGTCATGCCTTTTATAGAGATTTAATCAACTAACATTGATTAATCGATCTATCTAGCATATTCTATACCACATATAGAATCCTTATATAATGCCGTATTTGGATAAGTGAAATTACCGTAATACCCCTCCAACATCTATTTACCTTGAAGTTACCATCTTTCTATCAAGGAATAATGTTATCGATAATTTTGTTCTCAATGGCTATTTAGACAAAATTATCAACCAATTAACAAAGTGAATACTAAGATCTTAGATTTAATTATTCCATGAATCTTCGAGAATCTAAAGTGGCATTAATGTACAGTGTCCTTAACTATTTAGTGTTCCCACTAATTCATAAGTCAGAACCTCCAATATGCCAGAGTTCACCTCTAATTTCATAGAGGTTAGTCTTTTAACAAATCAAAAAGCTATAACCTAGGAAAGCAAGGCCAGTCAAATATCAAGGATTAAGATCTATATGCTAAGAGCTAGTTTGTGATAATATAAGAATTGAGTTAGGGTACTCCAATTCTTTATATTACCTGGTCCAGTATAATACGCATAACTTGTTTATATTGTATTAGTGTTTCTATTAGAAGTCAGATACTTCAATGATTTGAGACACATTATTCTCGTTGAGATAGACAAACACTACAACCTATAGTAAACAAAGTATTCCTTCTTTATTTACTGATTGTAAACTTTTTCATTTAGACTTAAATAAAGAAACAAGTCTCCCCATAATTAATACTTAATCATGTTTATTTCTTTACACACATATAAAGTTATAGAATCTTTTTCAGATGAATAAACTATTCAACTAAGTTCATTTAATCTAGCAAATATCATTATTATATATAAGAGAAAGTTGTTTATACTTAAAAGGGTAAAATTGAAAATCTGCTTTTTCGGGAAAAAATCTCAACACTCTCCCACTTGTCCAAAAAGCAGTTACTAAAAATAATATACTAAAAATTCCAAACTATTCCAAATGACCAAAAATTAATAAAAGCAAAAACTAAGTGTTCAACTAACAACTTAATGACTAAGAAAAGCAATAAAGATCAAAAGCTCTCTATTCATCGTTTTCTTGATTGACTTCTCTCTCATCCTCCAGAAAGTCTTCACTTTTGCTGATGAAGGTAGTGTTCGTAGATTTTCTGTACAGAATATAGCCCTTCTTTTCCTTTGGATAGCCAAGCAGAAAACACTTTTCTGAATTCTTGTTGACTTCATCTCCCACTTTCTTGCACGTGTATACTTCGTAACCCCATACCTTTTGATGCTTTAAGCTCTCTACATAGCCCATCCATATCTGAAAACGTGTCAAAGTAACTCTATCTGATGGAATGAAGTTGAGGATGTATGAAACTATCCTTAAAGCATAATACTAGTATCTATAGGACAATAACGACTCCTTGTACATCAGCTCTATGGTTTGCTTAAGTATGATGTTGTACCTCTTAGCAGCTCTTTTATAACTATGCTCATAGATAGTTACATATTCATAACGAATAGCAAGATTAGCTAGTGTTGGCCTCAGCAGGTCTCGAAGAGAATCCATATCTTCATGTTTGGCTTCAATCTTGAACTTCTTGACCTTAGTGTCATGTTGCATTCGCACCTTTCTGTCGAACTCATGGAAAGCATCTTGGACTTCATCGTATCACTTGAGAAAATAAACTTGACCGAAGTCCGAATATTCATCAACAAAGGTGATAAACAATGTATGCTTGTTGTAGGAAACTACCTCTATAGGTTCACAGATACGCACATGTACACACTCTAAACATGCCTCAGCTTTCTCATAACTAGTAGCAAGATGATGCTTGTACTTTACAAGCTTCTTGCAATCCTCACAATCTATGTCATTGCTGATGTCTACTTCAGGCAAGTGACCCAACTCCATAAGTCTGCGAATTTCTGAGCATGGCATGTGTCCAATGTTGCACTCTTTCCTGATGTCATTCACCATCTCTTGGAGTGTAGTAATGCTCATGATTAAAGATGATGTACTTTGTGGCTTTGGGGTTAGGATATAAAGTCTATTCTGCATTTCTCCCACACAGTACAATAGATTATTATAGAAAACTTGAGGTAAGCATCGCCTATGCCATTTATTCGAACTCTTCGATTGTCTATCACTTCCACATCACAACCAACATCATTTAATTGATTTGGTTCAATGAACTATTTCTTGTCATTGCAAATATTGACACTAGATCCTGAGTTCACTAGCCATAGATCTCTTCTATCCTCAACAGAGAGTGATTTTCTTGGCCTCTCAAATAACCTAACTACCGAAGAAGCTCCTGACCTCTTTTCAGTTGAGGTATCCTCATGTTGATTATTGTTCAAACTCTTTGAATACTGAGATGTCTCCGTAAATGTCCTCGTTTTACTCCTTGTACTGTATACCTTTGTCTCTTTCCTCTTTCTGGAAACCTTTTCTATCCTATGAAACAATATTTCCTCAAGCTGCAAAATAATAAGATTCCCAATTAGACAAAAAGTCATAAAATAAATCTAATTCATAATTGAATTTAATGAATTCAATTAACAATTAAATTCTGTAAGTTTAATTCTCAATTAAACATATAGGGAAATATAATCAAATACAAACATCTTTGTTTCGATTTAATTTTATAGTAAGATAATAAACACCTCAACAAGGGTGTTCATTATCTTAAGTAAGATAATAAATATCTCAACATGGGTATTAATTATCAGGAATGAACTTTGACAAAATCACCAACTCTTGTGATTTATCAATCAAAGTGACTGATTTAAAATCAATAGACAATTCGTGTAAAATATTGGAGTACATTTAGAGTAAAATAAGAAAACATAAATATTATGACATATAATCCAACAAGAAGATTATGTGTTATGCTCTTATTGGTCATTTGGAAACTAAGAATAAACTATGGACAAGTATGCAAATTATGATCCTCCTAGTACTCGACTAAGTTTGCTAGTTTATCTGAATATAAAAGAATTTAGCATACTTAACATTAAATCTATCAAGATAAAATACTTGTGTAAGAATCCCTAATACTGCCACAAATATTCAAGGTATTTTAACCTATCATAGATCACAAGTTACCTACGGATAATCATGTGAATCTACAAGTTAAATATGAACAATTCACTTTAGACAAAAGGACAAATATCTCATAGTCTAGTTTGCTAATTACCCTGTTTATCGGTCTATAGAAATACTAATATAGCTCCTACGGGAGGTTAATAGCATCCTATGTTGAGTGTATAACCATCGTTTCAATTTACAAGCTTTCTTAAATAATATAGTCTCCTATGAGAGATCAGTACGTTAAGTCCATTTACAAATTTATCCTAAGAGACTTAATATCAGCAATACCCAGATGAAAAACTTCTTACGGGAGCTCAGCAAGATTCTGAGGCGAGGCACATCTTTAGAACCATTGAACTAATGATGAAGACCATGGATATCTCAAACCTGCTCCCACTCAATCTTTTAAAATTTAGGGATCCTGATTTTACCCAGTTATCTAACTTATTTAGTAACTACAAAATCAATTATGTATATCCAATTATGCGACTTAAAAAGAATGAGCTAATTTAAGACATTATGACATACTATAATAAACATGGTACTATGATCAAACAATTATTGTCTAAAGCTAAAGTACTAACACTATAATATTATGCATCTCATGTATATAAAATTAGATGATAAAAGCATATAGAACGTAACGATCAAGTAAGAAGGTCTGTGGATTGTAAATCATTCAAGCAAAACTTTTCCAGAAGAAAATTCAATTATTTAGTCAAAAATCTTTCAACCAAAGATAAATAATTAAAAAGAAAAAAACTGTATTTAAATCAAGTCCTGTATAAAACATTAGTTTTGAAAAATATAATAAGAAACTTTAACCGCTAAATTATTCAACCAATAATTTTAAAGATTATTAGTAATAGAATATAATCAAATTAAATTCCAAGTGCATTTATTAAAAAAAAAATTTGTATAAAAGTTTTAGAAATAATTATAAATGCAAATAATGAATATAAACAACTTTATAAACATTCATTAATTTTCTCAAAATTAATCATTTGAAAACTGAAGAAAGCTTTAAATAATTTTGGATTAAAATATCAAAATTTAATATCCTCCCACTCAATATGACAATCATATCAAATGTATTTTGTAAAAACATAATTATCTCATAATTATCAAAAGGCCTTTTATCACATAAAATAATACCATAATTATCTCATAATTAACAATATTTTATGTCAAATGCCACCGCACAAAATATTACCATAATTATCACATAATTACAATATTTTATTAAACAACATTTTATTCTCACTAAAAATAAGTTCTAATTTCCTTGTAAATCATGAAAACAAATAATTATCCTTGTACTACTATTATCCTTTTAATTAATATAATTAATATAAGTAATCTAATTAATTATTGTTAATTATTAATTGTTAATCATATTAATAATTATTAAATAATAAAAATCAATCAAATTAATAATTATTAAATAATAATACGAAAATTAATTAAATTCAATAATTAATGTTTTTCTAGTAAAACATATTATCCTAAATGTAAGAATTAAGTTCATAACTAATTCTTGTCTAAATTTAAAAATATCAAATATTTTTAAATTATTGACTTATTAAGATAATTTAAATAATTAGAAAATAAATCATTTTTATTATCTAATTATTAATTAATTAATTAATTTATTTAATCCTATCTTAATCTCATTAAGATACTATCTTAAACTCATTAAGATCTAAAAAAGGATAAGAAAAGATAATTACTTTTAATTATAGAAATCCTATTTCTATAACTGCATTCAAAAAAGAATAATTGCAATATTCTAAATTAATAAATAATTAAAAATCTTTTAATTAATCTCAATTAATTATAAACTTATAACTTATATATGTTTCTATATTTATCTAGTATTTATATCTAATTATAATTAAGTACTTCTAATAATTAAATAAAGATCATATCTGAATTTAATTGTAATAGAAATATAATCATTATTAATTAATCATATTAATTTATTATATGATTAATTACGATTAACTATTGAATATGAATCTCATTAAATTTAAATCTTTTCTATCCTAATTAATCTCATTAATTATGAATTTAAATAATCTATGGATAGTAATTATTTAAATCTAATCTGACTGGATTTAGTTTTGAATTACATTCAAAAAACTATATCTTAATTTAAATTAAAGATAATTACTAAAATTAAATTATTCAAATTTAAACTATCATGATTTATGAATAATTATCTAATCATATTTAATCTCATTAAATATCTAATTAATTTGAATAGTTGTTATTTATTTAAATTCGAAATTTAAATAAAACTGATAGGAAATCTTATCTGATTTCAAAAATTAGTATATATCCTATTCAAATTCAAATTAACTATTAGATATATCAGGATAATATCTAATCATATCTAAACTCATTAAATATCTAATTAATTTGAATATTCATTATCTATTTAAATTCAAAATTCAAATAATAGAGATAATATAGGAAATCTTATCAAATTTCAAAAATTAGTAGATCTCATATTCAAATTCAAATTAAATATTAGAATTATCCTATTTATTTAATTAATTCAAATTTAACATTTTCCTAAAGTAAATCAAATTTAAAATAGGATAATTCAAAAATAGATAACTATCCTAATCTAATTTAAATAGTTTCCTATTTTAAAATTTGATTTCGAATTAAATAATTATCTAATTAATTAACTTATTAATTAATTTAGAAAAATTGGTAGGGCCAGAAACATCAACACCGTCGGCCTACAGGCCGTCACTGCCTAAAGAGGCAGCGAAAAGCGGAGTAAAGGATGATAACGGGGTAGGGCTGCCTGGCTACGGCGTATGACAAGGTCATGCACCAGGCGAGCTGACCGCGCCCAGGACGCGTGCTGGACGTAGCAGCCTCACGCCTGGGCGCTGCACGGGCTATACGATGGCACAGCAGGCCGTGCGGGTGAGCTGCAGGCATGGCAGCCATGCACACATGCTGCCCGAGGCAGCCTGCGCGTGCATGCGGCCTGCTTGGCCGTGCCAGCGCCCAGCACCTGCGAACAGGCAGACTGCGCAGGTGAGCCACACGCGCGGGGCTAGGTCTGGCCGAATTTTTTTTTTAAATGCTGAAAAATTAAAAAAAATATATCAAATAATTTTGGAAAAAATTCAGATTTCAAACTCTTAAAAAAATATGTTCATGAATCTATCATTCATAAAATTCAAGAACACCCAAACCTAATTTTGCTAGAATCACAATCCACAATTTTTCTCACCATGCAAAAATCAATAGTATACGTAATTAAATATCATTCATCGCTAGGAATCATTTAACTATTATAAATAAAAAAAATTACTCAAACTCAATCACATAACCTAGATCATAAAATTCTAGATCAATGTTATGCTATATATATCAACCTACGCTCTTGATACCAATTGTAGGAAAAATTGTCCTAACACTTGAGAAAATCATGCATGTATGCAGATATGGAAAATACATGATCATATCATAAACGTAGCAGAAAAACTAGCGGATTTAAGTTTTAAAATTTTTACATGAAAACAGTTTTTCATAATCATATAACACACATGTATCATATACAGGATCATGTACAATATAAATCAAATATAGATACAAAATCCCTAGAGATGAGATTAGGGTTTATCTCTTGTAGCGTATTCCTCTTTGATCTTCTTGTTGATGGTGATCAAATCTCCAACCCTAAATCTTCTTGTCTATGCTCTTGCTTTTGGTTGATGAGATGAGTGTGCACCAATTTAAAACCTATGTTGGAAAATGATTAAGAATGCCTTCTTGATCCTATGGAATACTGAGATGTGAGATGATAGGAAACTTTTTCTCTCTCACTTAGCCTAGGGTAGCCGAATTCTCCTCTCTATGTGTGCCTTATGCGTGTGACTCTCTAAGAGTTACTGTGTAGTTTTTTCTCTCATATATCTTATATATATAGGAACCAAAATTGCTAACCCTAATCCAATTAGGATTGGGCTTATTCTCCATGGGCTTTGGGTGTATTTTTTATAAATATGTCCAACTCATGAAACTTATTTATAAAAGTACCAACTTCTGTGTAGAATTATTATTTTATACAGTTTCATGAAACTAATTTCACAAATACCGCCAACCAATTAATGAGCTTAATTGAGCTAGACAAGGGACCTAATGGATCTAAATAATCTAAGCTCCAATAATATGATAAATACATAATAACTCTTATTATGGTATTTATATAAATATTATTAGTAAAGGGGACACCCTATTAAAGGCCCAATACTGCACTCTTAGATTAAATATCGTGCCTTTTGTAGAGATTTAATCAACTAATCTTGATTAACTGATCCATCTAGCATATTCTATATCACATATAGAATCCCTATACAATGCCATAGTTGGATAGGTTAAATTACCGTAATACCTCTCCAACACCTATTTACCTTTAAGTTACAATCTTCTATCAAGGAATAATGTTGTCGATAATTTTGTTCTCAATAGCCATTTAAATAAAATTATCAAGCAATTCATAAAGTGAATACTAAGATCTTAGATTTAATTATTCCATAAATCTTGCAAGAACCTAAAGTGGCATTAATGTACAGTATCCTTAACTATTTAGTGTTCCCACTAATTCATATGTCATAACCTCCAATATGCCAAAGTTCACCTCTAATATCATAGAGGTTAGTCTTTTAACAAATCAAAAAGCTATAACCCATGAAAGCAAGTCTAGTCAAACATTAAGGATTAAGATCTATATGCTAAGAGCTAGTTTGTGATAATATAAAAATTGAGTTACGGCACTGTAATTCTTTATATTACATGGTCCAGTTCAATACACATAACTTGTTTATGTTGTATTAGTGTTTCTATCAGAAGTCAGATATTTCAATGATTTGAGACACATTATTCCCATTGAGATAGACAAACACTACTACCTATAGTAAATAAAGTATTCCATCTTTATTTACAGATTGTAAACTTCTTCATTTAGACTTAGATAAAGAAACAAGTCTCTCCATAATTAACACTTAATCATGTTTGTTTCTTTATACACATATAAAGTCATGGAATCTTTTTTTAGATGAATAAACTATTCAACTAAGATAGTTTAATCTAGAAAATATCATAATTACATATAAGAGAAGGTTGTTTATACTTAAAAGGGTAAAATTAGAAATCTGCTTTTTTAGACAAAAATCCCAACATTATCTGCATCAGAAGACTAAAATAAGCTAAAACTTAGTAAGTAAAAACTATATATGCTCATGTATGCTTCAAAAACTCATCAAGTTCCTATTGTACACTTTTCTTTCATAGGCATTTGAGTCCATACATTTTCTTTTTTTAAAAATACTCATAGTTGGGCCCCTTAGTATATTGCTAGTCTTGTAAGTCGATAGGCTATGATAATATTGGACGGAAACTCTGGCCAACAGTAAAAATAAGGTGCGACCATTGTGTAAGATTTTTAAAAACTCCTTTTCTCATCAAAGGGCATCCCATACCGTGCTAATATTATTCTCCTTCAATGAGACATATCATAAGATTTGTAAATCCCGCTTTAATAGGAGAGTCTACCTCAATAGACTTACCTACCCAGTCCGATAGGCTAGCAATTGCCATTAAAACTTATCTCATGAAATTAGTATAATGGTACTCACTTTTAAGTACTCTGTAATGAAATTTTTAATTTTCATGCAAGACGTGCCATGCACATGCTATTTCATAACTTTTAAGAATAAGTAAGTTTTACATAATGACATCTTCCATGTAATTCTTGTAATACAATTGTAAGTCTTTACTTACCTTGTATCCTGAATAGAAACAAAATATGGAAAGGGTCAATATCCTCTAGATTTTGGTATGCTAATCACTTGTCATAAATTATTATTATTCAAGATGCACATTTTACTATAAGAATGCATCAAGATACTTGAACAAGACCGAAATTAGAACTATCACCAAATTAGGAAAATTGAATTTCTCATATAAATTCTATATTCCAAGAATATACAAGGGTTCCTAGGACTATTCTTCATCAAATAATAGCCTAAGTTTAAGAGCTAAAACGAAAGAAATTAACTATAAGTTCAAAATCCTTCATAATGCTCACCTTGACTAGTTTGAACTTTTTCTGAAGTTCTTGCCTTCTTCCTCTACCAAACTGATTTTGAAGACTTTTAAACTGATTTCAAGACTCAAGAGAACCTAGAGGAACCGTTATTTAAGTGGAAATAAATAGAAAATGAAAATTA
The DNA here is from genome assembly GCA_002914805.1 of Parasponia andersonii. Classification (NCBI taxonomy): domain Eukaryota; kingdom Viridiplantae; phylum Streptophyta; class Magnoliopsida; order Rosales; family Cannabaceae; genus Trema; species Trema andersonii. The sequence continues at coordinate 226,398 of JXTB01000063.1, forward strand.
AAGGACAAGACCTAGAAAGAAAGACTAGTAGAATTACCTTGACTAGTTTTGATCTATCTTGCTTTCTAGAGCTCCAACTTGAGTTCTACCACTTAGAAACTCTTAGATGTGGCTAAAAGAAGTTGAGAGAAGTTTAGAAAGGTATTGGAGAGATTCAGGTCATAGCTGGAGAGAAAGAGAAAGAAAATGACTAGATTTGGTCTAAAAGTTATACTTAATGACTAAGAAATGGAATAACTAAAATTCTAAGGGGTATTTTGCACATTTCTTTCCATGTGTCCAGATCTAAAATATCCTTAGCATAGTCATCACATTAATGGTCACTCCTATACACCCAAGTGTAACCAAAGTTGGTGAATCCTAGCTTAGAAAGTGAAAACTAGTCATACTTTGACTTATGATCCCATTTGACGGGTCTCATTGTAATCTGGTGAAAACTAGCCCCATAACCAATCATTAAACATAAAAATAAGTCAATTAGACTCCAATTAAACATAGTATTAGCACTTAATAATTAAAATGCACAAAAATGACATTACACGATTAAGCTGAATCTAAGCTAGCTTAGTGAAATAAAGCACAAATCAATGTCATGAATGGCACCTCGTGCTTACCTAGAGCCGATAAATAAAATACTATAAATGAGTCCTAAATATTAAATTAAAGTTATTTGATGTGTGAAACACACAATGAATTTGGCTCCGAAATGCGTGAAAATTACTATTTTACCAAGTTATCAAGAAGTATGTTCTAAATGCATGTGCGCATAGTATTGTTTTCATAAATATATTCTTATCCATTTAGCACACCCAACTCTCTCTCTCTGAGGGTATTGAACCTCTACACTGCATCGAGACACTTCGACAAGCATTAGTGTAATAACATGTATGTAAATGAACATAATATAATGAATGAGCATGTTACTATTAAAGTGATATTAATGACTTTTAGATGCCTGGTATTCAATTAGGACATGTTTATTATTGGCTTAGTATGTATGTGAGAATCTTGGGTACCACATTTAATATATCTTATCATAAGAATATAATACCATGAACATGTGTATCTGATGCATAGAGCAAAAATAGTCTTAATCTATATTGTATATTATACAATCATAACATAATAATTAATTTCCTTAAACAAACTATCTAGTTATGCATTTCTTTTTAATGCCGATTCCATTGTATTCTTATTCTAATTCTAATAAATTCCTATTTCTATCTGATTTGTTTCAACTCTAATGACCCAAACATGATATAAGATCCTAAGGAAAACAATTTTCCTAAGTCGTAACTACGACCTCCTCCAACATTGGAAGAATGGATTTTATTATGGGTTTCACATCACTAAGTGCCACTTCTTAGTGGAGTTGTTGCCCCCTAGGATCATTGAGATTAGCAGTAATTATAGTAGAAGCCTCAAGTATATTCTCTCTTAGGAATAGAGAGAGAGAGAGAGAGAGAGAGAGTCGCTTTTCTCTATAATCAGGGATTCTTTTCCCTGGAAGAATTCCTTCGCTAGCAACTGCTCTTCTCTATTAACAATTGTCTCTCCTACTGGAGAGAGGGCCTTCCCTCTCTCTAGTATGGGTTTTTCACTATTTGTTTTCATGTTTTAAGTAGTATTGTTAAATAATCCTCCTTTATGGGTTGTTTACCTTCTAGTTCTAGATCTAGGGTCGTTTTGATACTTTTATATCTAGATCTATAGTTATTTGTAGTGTTTGTTTTTATTTTTATTATTTTAGTCCACCTTGATCTAGATATACGATAGTTTCTTACTAAATCTATTCAGATCTGGATTGTGTGTAAGAGAGTATTTGACCTCCTGTGGTTCGTTGATGAGAAGTAAGAGACACCAACAATAAGTGCTGAAGGATGGATCACAACAAGCCAACTGTAGAGACATACAACTCTGTTCCCTCCTCATGGGTCGATTTTGTCAAGATCCTAGTGTGAAATTTTCTTCCATGGACTTTTATCAATTTTTTACGGTTGTTTGCTTTGTAATAAAAAATTCCTTTATAGGTATTGTACTTTTTTTTATTATTAATGAAAGTATTTTCCTTAAAAAAGGTACATTCTCTTTCTATCTCCCCTGAAGGTTTGGACAAGGTCCTGATAAGCCATATGAGATGGATAGGTAACACTACTAGGTGCAGCCTACGTGGTATTTGTAGCTTGGTTGTTGCTATTGGAATAATGTCCTATAAAGCAGTTTATTATTTAGACATTATAAACAATATTTATTGGATTATTTAGTATCTATTAGTTATTAATAAATTCCATGTTATGAATTTCTATTTCTTTTATGTCCCATTTATATACATGTGATGTGTATGTTTATCTTATGCAAACATCTAAAAGATTCCAAGATATGAAATGAGTAATAAAGAATTATTCGTATAATGAGTTCATATGTGGGAGACATTATATTCTTTATTTCATTATGTCTAAATTAAATTGTTCGCATTCTGCTTATTGAAAATGGTATACTTTACTATGCCATAGAATGTAGTGTTATCTATTTAATTAATGAAGTCTCTAATTATCAAAGTAAGTTTTCGGATAGAAACACTAGTGTGTTATAAGAAAGTTATAACAGCATCGAACAAGACCTAGTAAATTAGAATTTTGAGGTTAAGTGCCGTAACTCAAATTTCTAATTTTAGTAATCTAGCACTATTGTAGAAGGCCTTAATCCTAATGATTAACGAACTTACTTTCATGTATTTTTTCTTTTTGAGTTACTAAAGGACTAGTTCCGATTTATGGTTCAAACTCCGGTATCTTGGAAGATAAGGTATATGAAATGTGTAGATAAATTGTTCATGATAGACACCATGCATAGATGTCACTTTGAGTTTTTTCAAGTACTTGGATAATATAAACCAGGGCCCTGGTATTTACTATGTGAATTTGACTGTGTTGGTATGAGCAGATACAAACACCATAGTTAACTATTATCCATTAGATGAAAAATGGTAACTCAAAGGTAAATATGTACTAGAGGGGTAATACGGTAATTTCACCCTACTAGTACGGCATTGCATTGGGGGTATGTCTACAGGTATATTATATGCTAAATGGATCAAACTAATTAATTGTTAATAAGCTTCACAGAAAATAAATGACATTTAGTCTAAGAATTCAATATTGGGCCTATAATAGTGTGCCCCAATATTAATGGACAAGGCCTAATCATAATTAAGAGTTAATTATGATAGTGGGTATATGGTTCATTAGAACTTGGGCTTTATGGATCCATCTGTTCCCCTGTCTAGCTCAAATTAAAGCCCAATATTCATTTGATGATCAGTTGAGCCCAACAAGCCTAATAAGCTCATTAGGGTTTACTAATCTCTCTATATTTAAGAGAAACGTTCTCTAGCAACAAGATAGAAGTGTTACACGTGAAACACTCCTTCAGAAGAGAGTGTCACACGAAAACAGAGAGTGAGAGAGAGTAGAGAAAATCGGCCACCACTAGGGATTCATTGTCATTGGTGTTTCGGCCATCCCGAAGAAATCGGTTCGAGAAGATTGTCTACTTGTTCATCTGTGGATCTCTTGGTTGGGAATCAAGAAGGTGACCACCCACTGGATCAATCAAATGACTTTTGAGAATAGACAGGAAGATGAGAAGATTGTGGAGCAAATCCGGGTATTGTTCTTGTCTAGATCAAGACTTAATTTATGTTAGATCATGATCTGAAATGTTTTGTAAAAAGAAAAATTTTATACGACCAATTCTACTACATTTCTTGATTTTACAAAACTATGGTGTTCTTGAAAATAATTTTATGAAAATATTTTCCAGAAATTTATTCCAATAAACACCAGCAATTGGTACTAGAGCGTGGTTTTATTGTTGATCTAGCATGTTTTACTCCTGTCTATTCTCTTATTGATTGATGTTTTTGATTTCTGGAAAGTTTTTGTTTATGTTTGGTCTTATGAGTATGCTCTAGTTTGTATGATGGTCAATAGATTCAATAAGTTTGAATGTTTATTTGATTAGATGTTGCTACGAGGAAATGATCATGTTTATTTTGATTTTCGTTTTCGGGCATGTTCTTAATTTCTATGCATTCATATTTTATGTTCTTGATAAAACTATGCATGGAAATATTTTGATCTTTAATTGTTTTTTTTGGAGTTTTATGAAAATTTTTTTTTTCAATTTAAAAAAAAAAACGAACAAAACGATGGAGCAATGCACAGCTAGGAGTTGTGCGCACCGCCCGCGTGAGCCCTGCGGGTGTGACCTGTGCGTGGGCTGCACAGGCATGACCCCACACATGGCTGCACGGGTGAGGCACCATTGGCCGCGTGGATAGGATCTGTGCGTGGCCTGCAGGCTACCTCCCCGCACAGGTCGCGCAGGTGCGCCCTGCGCATGCAGCGCGTGCACGGTCTCGTTGGCCGCACGGATGTGATCCACGCATGGCCTGCGAGCAGCCAGCCGTGCATGCTGCACAGGTTCACACTGCGCATGGCGCATGGGCACGGCCCTACTGGCTACACGGATATGATCCACACATGGCCAGTGGGCGACCTCCTGCACGCCGGCCGCACGGATGGCCTCCCGTGCCTTTGCCGCTCAGGGTGCTGCCTTGTACATTTGATGTGCAAGCATTACGCGAGCCCGTTGTCACTCGGGAGTTGTCTCGAGTAAGGCCACGTAGCGATATGCGAGCCTGTTGCCGCTCGGTAGTTGTCCTGAGCGTGGCCGCATACCGGCTTCCTGTTCTGTCCGTCAGTTTGTCCCGACACGTTTTGTATTTCTGGCCATAATTTTAATTATTTTCATTTTAAAATTAATTTAATTTATCCATAGTTTTATGAAAACTGATAGATTAAATTTTAAATTAAAATTTTTAAAAATCCTTATTAAATTTGAATTTTTGAAATTTAAATTGATAGGATATTTTAATTTGAATTGTGGATATGATTGATATCCATAATATCTTAATTATTATTTGAATAATTATAGATATTTTAAAATAGAAAATTTTTAAAATTAGATATTATGAGATAATATCCTTTTAGTTTTAAATTCAATTTTGAATAGATATTTTTAAAACTGATTATATGATAGTTGATAATCTATTTTTTGAATTTTAAATTTGTTTAACTTCATATTAGAGATATTGTAAGAGATTTTATTTGTAAAATCTTCTATCTTTTAAATTTCGAATTTTGTGAAGATTTGAAATTTAAATTTAAATTAGAATATCTTTTCAAATCTTCAAATTTGAATTTTTGGTTGGTAGATATTTAATGAGATTAGATATTAATTTGAATTTTGAATTCAAGTCTAACACGATATGATAATGGGAGGTATTTAAGGAAGTTAAATTCAAATTAAGATTTCAAAAAGTTAAAATTTAAATTTGAGATATTTAAGAAGATTTAATTAGTTAAATCTTTTATTTAAACTAATTAGATTTTGTGAAAATCTTTTCTAATTTAAATTTTAAATATTATCTTCCATATTTAAATATTTAATATCATCTCATCAATTAGAATTATTTAAATGTTAAATAATTTTAAATTACCGAAAATCAATAAGTCATTAATAATTAATTATTTATCTGCTTACTACTTTGGTATTATTAGGACAATGTTGCATGCATGCCTAATAATTAAGTATTATTACATGATCTTTAGTAACATGTCATATAGAAAATTAGAGCTACTCTCATGCAAATATGAACATGCTTACATTAAACTAGTTAGATAACTGGGTAAAATCTATAAATCCCTTATTATAAAATATTGAGTGAGAGAAGGTATGTGATATCTATGGTCTCCATTGTTGGTTCGTTATGTATTAGGATGAGCCTTGCCTCAGAATCTTACTGACTCCCGTAGGAGGGTTTTTCGTCCGGGTAATACTTGAAATGAGCTTCTAAGGATAAGGTACTAGGTTGACTATATGAGGCTAATCGCCCGTAGGAGATAGTCTTATATAGAAAGCTTAGTTACCGAAATAATGGTTAAACACTCAACTTGAAACATTAATATCCTCCCATAGGAGTTCTTATTAATCGATTAGAGGACCAAAGAGAATGGTAGTTAGAAATATGAGATAAGAGTTATCTGTTTATTTACTAATTGAAATTGTTTCAGCTTGACTTACTGATTACATGACTTCCCGTAGGAGGCTTGTAATCAGTGGTAGGTTAAATTACCATGAATATAAGTGATAGTCTTAGGGATACTTCACTTGCATATTGTATGCTTAAATACTTTATGTTAATTATTCAAAACATAATAAATGATGTTTGCTTATACGTGGAATATTTATTTATTTTTCAGTAGACATGGCACTTAATCCCTTATCCACTTTACTCACACAAAATAAGCTGGGCGGTGAAAACTATGTAGACTGGAAACGTAACCTAGACATAGTGCTTACTGCTAATAAATATATGTGGGTCCTCACCACTCCATGTCCTACTCAACCAACTGAGGAATCCACTAACGATGAAAGAAACTTATATGATAAGTGGAAGCAATCTAATGAGATAGCTAAGTGCTATATACTTGGCTCAATAAGCAATATATTGCTACAACAATATCGTGGGATAGATATTGCTGTTGACATTATCCTGAGTGTTGACGAAATGTTCGCCAGTCTCGGTCGTCAAGCTAGAAATGAGGCTATAAGTACATTTATGAATCTTCGTCAAAAGAAGGGTACTCCAGTTCGGGGAACATATGATAAAAGTCATCGCATACCTTAACGAACTGGAAATCCTTGGAGCTGAAATTGATTGTGACACCCAAATTGACATGGTTTTGAACACATTGTCAGAAACCTTCAATCAATTTAAGATTGATCATGAAATTCGCCGGAAGGATTATACTCTTACTGGCTTGATGAAAGATCTACAAATAACGGAGAATATTCTTAAGAAGAATAAGTCGGGGTTAGCTGAGGCTAATGTAACTCAAGCTAATTCTTCCAAACCTAAGTCGAAATGCAAAGGTAAGTGGAAGAAAAAGACTCCTACTTCTCTGGGTCCAAAGAAAAAGAAGACCAAGAAAGATACCAAACCAAAGGGAAAATGTTTCCACTGCGGTGAGGATGGACATTGGAATGGTGAGGATGGACATTGGAAGAGGAACTGTAAAACTTACCTAGCCCTTAAAAGGGAAAAGGACAATGGCAAGGACAAACAAGGTAATGACAATTTTTGGTTCATTGAGGCTTGTCATGTGGTTGATTCTATCGATTCTTGGATTGTAGATTCGGGAGCCACTGACCATGTTTGTAATACTTTGCAGGGGTTCAAGGAAACTAGGAAGTTCGCTAGTGAAGAGTCATGCTGCGATTGGGAGATGACTCAATAGTTGAAGCTCGTGCAATGGGGGATGTTTTTTTGAATTTTGATGATTTTAGGTTTTTAGAAATAAAGAATTGTTATTACATTCCGGTGTTTAAATAGAATTTGATTTCTGTTTCCTGTTTAATGAGACAAGGTTATTCTGTTCATTTTGACAATAAAGTTTCTATTAGAAAGAATAAAAGTCTTATTTGCACTAGTACTCATAGGAGTAATATTTTTTTTATTCAACCTAAAAGTATCTCATTGCATAATCTTGAAAATGTTTCTGAACATATAGAATCTAAACATAAGAAAGTGAAAGTGAGTACTAATGATGAAACTTATCTCTGGCATTTGAGACTCGATTATATTAACCTAAACAGAATTCAAAGGTTAGTCAATGATGGATCTCTAAGTTTATTAGAAGTCAAACCATTACCAACTTGTGAATCCTGTCTGGAAAGTAAAATGACTAAAAGACCATTTACTGGAAAAGGTCTTAGAGTTCAAAAATTCTTGAGTTAGTACACACTGATGTCTGTTGGCCCTTGAATATTCAAGCACGAGGAGAATTTGAATACTTCATTACATTTACGGATGATTATTCTAGATTTGGTTATGTTTACTAATGCAATGCAAATTGGATTCTTTTGAAAAGTTCAGAGAATTCAAAGTGGAAACTGAAAAGTAGTTAGGAAAGAACATAAAGACCCTTCGATCTAATCAAGGTGGTGAATACCTCTTTGGAGAATTCTCTAAATTTCTCATAGACAATGGGATCCTATCTCAACTCACAGCACCTGGTACGCCTCAACTAAATGGTGTTGCTGAAAGAAGAAATAGGACACTTTTGAATATGGTTTGGTCAATGCTCAGTTATTCACAATTACCTGCATCTTTTTGGGGTTATGCCTTAGAAACTATTATGTACCTGCTTAATAGAGTTCCTTCTAAGTCAGTACCTAAGACTCCATTTGAACTATGGGAAGGACATAAACCTAGTTTGCATCATATCCATATTTGGGGTTGTCCAACATATGTGTTGAAAGGGAAAACGACTAAGTTAGAATCACGATCTGAATTGTGTCTAGTTGTAAGTTACCCAAAAGGAACTAGAGGGTATTATTTCTATAGTACTGAAGAAAAGAAAGTATTTGTGAGTACAAATGCTACTTTCTTGGAAGAAAACTATATGAAAGATTTCAAAGCCAGAAAGTAATTTAGGTCTAGAAGAATTAACTGATGATGTTATCCGCCCATCTATAGAAGATAAGATAGAGAATGTACTTAGAAAAGATAAATCACTTGAAACTCAACAAACATCGGATCCTCATCATTGTGGGAGAGTTGTGAGACAACCTGAAAGATACTTGGGAATAAGAGAGTCTTGTGACCAAGAATCTGATCCTTACGCCTACAATGAGGCAATGGATGATGTTGATAAAGATCTCTGGCAAAAGGCAATCGAATCTGAAATAGAGTCCATGTACTCTAATAAAGTCTGGGAACTTGTAGATCTACCTGAAGGGATAAAACCCATCGGGTGTAAGTGGGTCTATAAGAGAAAGAGAGGAATAGACGGGAAAGTGGAGACTTTCAAGGCAAGGTTGGTTGTAAAGGGTTATACACAAAAAGATGGTATCGACTATGAAGAAACCTTCTCTCCTGTAGCTATGATCAAGTCTATTCACATACTCTTATCCATCGCTGCATCTCTTGATTATGAGATATGGCAAATGGACATAAAGACTGCATTCCTGAATGGCAATTTTGATGAATGTATCTATATGAAACAACCAATGGGATTCGTTGAAAAGTGTCGAGAAAGGAAAGTTTGTGAACTTAAGAGATCTATTTATGGACTCAAGCAAGTATCTAGATCATGGAACATAAGATTTGATGAAGCAATTAAGTCTTATGGTTTTGAACGAAACATAGATGAACCTTGTGTCTATAAAAGAATTCAGGATAACAAAGTGATTTTTCTGGTACTATATGTTGATGATATTCTAATCATTGGAAATGATGTTGGATCATTATCATCAGTGAAAGTCTGATTAGCACAACAGTTTGATATGAAGGACTTAGGTGAAGCTTGCTATTTTCTAGGAATACAGATTCTACGAGACAGAAAGAACAAACGCATAGCTTTATCACAAGCTTTATATGTAGACAAAATACTGGTAAAGTTTGTAATGCATAATTCTATGAAAGGTTTAACACCCTTTCATAAAGAAATTACTCTGTCTAATGAGAATTCTCCTAAGACAGAAAAAGAGAGGGAACAGATGAGAAATATTCCTTATGCTTCGATAGTGGGAAGTCTCATGTATGCCATGCTTTGCACAAGACAAGTTATTTGTTATACTGTTGGGGTTGTAAGTCATCACCAATCCAATCCAGGACCTGAACATTGGGCTGCAGTCAAGCATGTTCTAAAGTATTTTTGGAGAACTAGAAATCATATGCTTGTATATTCTGGAGAAGATCTAACACCGGTTGGATATACTGATTCGGATTTTCAATCTGATGAAAACTTTAGAAGATCAATCTCTGGTTCAGTCTTTATCCTTGGTGGTGGAGCCATTATATGGAGGAGTATCAGGCAATCTTGTGTTGTGGATTCAACCATGGAGGCCGAATATATGGTAGCTTCTGAAGCAGCTAAAGAGGCAGTCTGTCTTCGTAATTTCCTTTTGGATCTTGAGGTAGTACCTGGAGCACAGCAACCTATGACACTTTATTGTGATAACAGTGGAGTAGTTGCTAACTCCAGAGAGCCCAGAAGCCACAAGAGGGGAAAACACATAGAGAGGAAATATCATGTACTCAGAGAAATTGTTCAAAGAGGAGACGTGATAGTGAGTAAGATAGCGTCTGCAAAGAAACTTGCTGATCCTTTTATCAAATCTTTGGTTACCAAAGTATTTGAGGATCATCTAGAAAGAATGGGACTATGTGATATGTCACATATGCTTTAAAGGCCAACTGGGAGATTGTTGAAATAATGTTCTATAAAGTAATTTATTATTTAGACATTATAAACAATATTTATTGGATTATTTAGTATCTGTTTGTGATTAATAAATTCCATGTTATAAATTTCTATTTCGTTTATGTCCCATTGATATACATGTGATGTGTATGTTTATCTTATGTAAACATTTAAAAGATTCCAAGACATGAAATGAGTAATAAAGAATTATTCGTATGATGAGTTCATATGTGGGAGACATTATATTCTTTATTTCATTATGTCTAAATTAAATTGTTCGCATTCTGCATATTGAAGAT
>JXTB01000063.1:237132-263009 GCA_002914805.1 Parasponia andersonii
TAAATGGATCAAGCTAATTAATTGTTAATAAGCTTCACAGAAAATAAATGACATTTAGTCCAAGAGTTCAATATTGGGCCTATAGTGGTGTGCCCCAATATTAATGGACAAGGCATAATCATAATTAACAGTTAATTATGATAGTGGGTATATGGTTCATTGGAGCTTGGGCTTTATTGATCCATCTGGTCCCCTGTCTAGCTCAAATTAAAGCCCAATAGTCATTTGATGATCAGTTGAGCTCAACAAGCCCATTAGGGTTTACTAATCTCTCTATATTTAAGATAAAAGTTCTCTAGCAACAAGATAGAAGTGTTACACGTGAAACACTCCTTCAGAAGAGAGTGTCACATGAAAACAAAGAGAGAGAGAGAGTAGAGAAAATCGGCTACCACTAGGGATTCACTGTCATTGGTGTTTCGGCCATCCCAGAGAAATTGGTTCGAGAAGATTGTCTTCTTGTTCATCTGTGGATATCTTTGTTGGGAATCAAGAAGGTGACCACCCACTGGATCAATCAAACGGCTCTCGAGTATAGATGTGAAGACAGGAAGGTTATGGAACAAATCCGGGTATTGTTCTTGTCTAGATCAACAGTTAATTCATGTTAGATCACGATCTGAAACGTTTTGTAAAAAGAAAAATTTTATACGACCAATTCTGCTGCGTTTCTTGATTTTGCAAAACTATAGTGTTTTTGAAAGTGATTTTATGAAAATATTTTCCAGAAATTTATTCCAATAAACACCAACAGTAGCTGTGCTTGGTTGGTGATTACTAAATTACCCTATTTCCGGTACTAAATTGTTGATGATAACTTTGGTCTACAATAAGATCCTAACTCTCAGGTGTGAGATTGACAATTGATAAAATTAAGCATGTTTGAAGTATAGAACACAAAATATTTACGTGAGCCCATGTACTTCTATGAGTATTTCCACTATAAGGGTGAGATTAATACAATTGACATGGTAATGGTTGTCAAATTAAGTATGCAAAACTTTGCCTTTGAGCCTCCTATTTAGAAGTCCACAGTGGCTTATGTTTCCTCTCTATATTAGGAAATTGTATATTCAACTTAAATACAGGATATTGTGATAACATAATAACTAAGTTGATAACTATAAGTAATCCTAATTAAATGCTTGAATTTCAAAGATTGATACTCAGGCAAAATCAGGTAGGTTCTCTTGATTTTCAGGATTATGTAATTGTTTTCAGATTTTGTACGGTACCTACTCTACTTGATAATAGAGTAGGTGGCAATTGATCAAGCTTTATTAGCGGAGTTTATCGTTATGCTGGTCGTATACTATAAAGGGTTGCTTGGGAGGTCCTCACTATTTTTGTTTTTCGATAATAGTGAGCATGGTCAATTGAAAAACCATACAAGTCCATGATACACTTAAAGAGGACTCCAGGTAATTTTTTGTCATTTTAGTTCACCAACATCTAAACCTATGGTAGTTTTTAGTGGATCTCATGTTTTTGATCATTTCAGTGTAGTTATCATCCAGATTCATATTATTTTTTCTCACATATTAATAACTTGTATGATGGTATTTGCACTCTTATAAAATTTGGATTTGAAATGAGAGACACCATTAATAGTTTTTTTGTGAAAAGTCATAATGAGCTAACAAAGTGGAGAGTTTTATTGAAACATACAACTTAGTAATCTATATGAGTTCCCTTATTTCAGGTTGATCCTAATGCGCAAAATTCCTCTAATGTTTTTAATCAATTTATTATCTACATTGTATCCTTGTTGATAGAGGTTTTGCTAACAATGAGTTTAGAAAATTACAAGATGTGGCTTTTGTGTGAGAGGTTAAAAAAGTAAAAATAAATAAGGAGACAAAAATTTTATAGTGATTCAACCCCAAAAAAGATGAGCTTACGTCCACTATTTTTCACTACTTTCTAGAGAATTACAAGAGTTTCTCTAAGTCTAAAGGTGAGAGTAAATAGAATTACAGATTGAGTGTATAGTGAAGTGCTTGTAAGATGAAAACTAATGAGACTGAACCTCTTTTATATAGATGAAGGTGGCTTAATATTTTACAATTGTGAGTGGGATAGTACACAATTAGAAGATATAATTTCAGGTAATAATACAAAACTGGGTAATAACTAGTAAATGGACTACTTGATCTTCACACAGAAGCTTGTTCCCCTTTCTTTGTAAGTTTCCTATTTTCTCGAAGCTTGACCTAGTTTCCTTTTATTGCTACTTCAGATCGCATTTTCTTTATTCGAGGCTAGTCTCATTTTAGCAAAAAGGAAAACATGCATTCTAATGCATTTACCTCTCAACCAACTATCACCTTTCATTTATTGGCTTTGACTGATGCCGTAGATTTAAGATCGCACAGCAATTCCCTCTCGGTGCCATTGATTCTTTAGGACAAAATAGAGCTTCCTACTCTAGCATGTGTGAGCTGCAAAGTATGATATGATGAGATCATCTTGAACCCCCTGAAGAGCCTCAAAATCTCGATTCATATCTTTTTAGAATTAAACATGTCCATTTTTCTAATAGGTGCAACCACATGTCACTCTTTCTCAGGGAGTTGGTGACACTCGAGAAGAGTTCTCTATTTCTCGAGTATCCATAATGATGATGATGATGCCAGTTGTCATTCCAAACCAAAAACATTTTGTACTTCGAAAATATAATTGATTTGATTTTCCAAAATGAATTCTCCCGCATGAATCTTGGCTATTAAATTCCAAAAATTAACTCCCCCAATCTAGTACTAGAATTTATTGAATCTTGGGATATATATATATATGTATATATATATATATATAGAAATCCCTCATTTTCTTCTTTTACTTCTATTTTCATCTTTTGAAACTCGAAAACTCTCAAGACTAAGTTTTTCGGTGGTTCCAACCTCTTTCTAGGTTAAGCTCAAATCCTTCAAGCTTTAAAAAAGTCCGTTTCATCCTCTTCTTCTTCACTCATTTTCTTTTTTTCTGTCTGTAGAAAACTTGGAATTTTTTTAAAATACGCACTCTGTAGATTGGAGAAAACATAGCTTGATTGGATTTTATATATTTTTGAATATTAGAAGAACTGTAGATTTATTTTTGTAGAATCACTTGCCTATTCAAACTTTTAATCTAGAGAACTATAGAAGAATCATGTACATTGATAAAGAAATAGAGCTTTACATCGTAAACCAAGGAAAATCTTTCGACCTATTTGAAGTTTAGGCATAAATTCTAATTAGGTCAAACCATAGATGCAAATTTGACAAATCAATTGATGAATCATTGTAGAACTTGCTTTAATCATAAGACAGAAGAACCATAGTCAAAGATGAATACTCTTAAGTGACTTAGATGAACTTTGAAGTATAGATCGGCTAACGCCTAGAGATAATTGAGTAGATAAATGTCAATGTAATTTTAGGATTTTTAGCCCCAAATTTCTATGATGTCATCTGCTCGCATGTGGTGAGTATACCTATAAGAGATAAGCTAGAATGCCAATTTCTAGGTCGTACTTAGGTTAATTTTATAAATTCAAATTAATATGAATTACATGTAGACCAATGCTTGTGCAAGATTAAATACATCCCATATTTTACTTTTTCAGATGTCTTGTAGTGAAGAGACTAGGGAGAGGAATGTATTCTCTAGGGAGTTATCATTATCCGATGTGAGCATTAGTATAATAGACCTCAAGGAATGTATAAAGAAAAAGTCTGAAGTAGAAATACTCGATGCTAGACACAATAGTTCTTGCATAGGTGATGTTCCTCAAGATTAGTGGCCTCAACACACCAGGGATGCACCTGAGTTTGCAAAGAGCTATAATTATGTACATCGAGACTGGTAATGTCTCAATGTAAAGACGAGCTACACAACAAGCAAGCTTGAGAAGACAGTACGAGATTACAAGATCGATGTGCCACTTTGCTTTCAAACTGAATTCAATCGACCACCTACCCTTCTCGCGGCAATGCCTCTTTTTCAGATGCACTCCTTCAGTGTTGTGTCCATCTTCCGCTATATCCATATATTAAGTTGATAGTAGAATATTATGGTATAATCTTTTTTCAACTAACCCCAAACACCTATAGATATATGGTAGGCTTTAATAAATTGTACCATAAACTAGGTTTAGGAACCCAACTCCTGAAAAGTTTGCTTGGTTTTACATAGTAAAGTCAAACTTCTCTGACTTCGACTTGTTTCATGTGAGCAAGTAGTCAAACTAGGCCATCAAGACCATATATGGGGTTCATAATAATATGGAAAAATGGAAGAGCATTTTTCCACTTCTAGTATAAAGACAATGGTTTATTTTAGAACCCTAAAAATCATTCTTTTTTAATGTAAATTATAGTTGTGGCTTATTCTTCTTTGTTCAATCTTTTAAAATTATTATCTGATCCCGTGTTTATGTCTTTGCAGCTCACAAGGAGCACCCCAGACTTAATAAAGAATAGCTCGCTTGGGTTTACAAATTAAATGGCCTCCTCATCAAAGAATTTGACTGGAAGAAACTTGGGACATCTAAAAATTTGGTGCCTTGTAGACTGTTTCCTAAGGGTGTTTCTCTTCCCCACTCAGCCAACCATCCATAGAAACCCTCCAGCTCAAAGAAACAGAAGAGTGCGTCCGCCACTTCTTTGAAGTTCAAGAAGTTAAAATCACCTCCCTCAGCTGATACTCAAGGATCACCATCTCCATTTGGTCTATCTCTATAGCTGTAACAAGCCTCTGAAAGTTGTATTTCTTTCTATATTTATTTTACTTGTTATTGCATCATGATCCTCGCATACTCATTGTAATAATTTTATGTAGGTATGACTAGAATTGTAGTGGTTTATAGGCTCTGCCTTCCTCACTGGGTTCATGATCAAAATCAAAGACCCTTGAGAACACTTTTCCAACATCAAAGGGGAAAGAGAAGGTTGATGGTTCTAAGAGAAGGAAGTTTGCCTTTGATAATATCCCTTAAAGCTTGCCTCCTCTTCCAAGATCTACTGAAATGGCAAGCCAACCTGACCTTTTGAGCAAATAGGCCGCTTCTTCATCTTCTTGGGCACCAAATCTAGTCGACAGAGATTAAGAATTGTTTGCACTCTTTTGCCAACTACCAGAGAAACCTAGTTTAAGCGCCATTTTCATCGACAACTTTACTTCTATAGAAGGCTGGGAAAAGATAAACAAAAGGTCGTATTCCATACTACTATGAGAATACTGGCTAATGTAAGTTCTAATTCCTTTTCCTTGTTATACATACGAAGTCCTTTCCATTATTGACATCTTTCTTTTGTTCCTGACAATACAGCTACCATCCTCATATATGATTCAGTCCTCGAATGCATGGAGAAAGAAAAAAGGTTGAAGAAATAACCAAGTCATGCAAGTATCTGATGAGGACTCATGAAAAAGAGAAAAATAACTTTGAAATTGAAAGGAAGTAGCTGCTAGAAGACTTGGCAAAAGAACAAAAGGAGAAGAAGAAGCTCGAAGAGAAGATCAAGGAACTTGAAGAAAAAATTTGTTGACACCTTGAGGCTCTTAAGAAGGTGGGTCGTAAAACTATTGAAGAGTTTAAGACTACTGAAGGCAAACAACTCGAAGACAAGGCCAGCGACATTGCCACTTTGAGATTATTTATAGTATCTACTATGAGCATTCAGGGTTCAATTTCTCCTTTCTTGGCGAACTTGTCGAGAGTTAGAAAGCAAGCAAAGTTGAGGAAGCTGCTGACGGTAAGGAGGAAACACCTGTACAATAGATGCCATTTTTTTTAACTAACTTTGTAATCTAATGAATAATACAGTTTTTTCCTGTAATATTTGTAATATTTTTCTTGCGCGTTGGTGTGAACTTGTTTATAACAACTTTTATTTTATCTATTTTTTATTCATGCAAGCATTGTTAGTATTGAAAAATAAAAAAACATGCGTCGCATTATAATATGGATGAATAATTTAACCAAGTAGTCAATCATATGAAGTTATTGATCAGTTTGCTATTACAATTCGAATCTAACAACTTAAAATAAATTTTTAAGTATTAGGATAAGTTAGGTCACTTATAAAAAATAACGTTCATGAGTAGTGTGAAATCAAAACTTGTTTTTTTGAAAGTTCCATGTCAAATAGAATAAATAAAAATATATCACATCAAACTATGGATGTTTTGTATAATAGAATTAACATGTATCAAGACAATTAACTGAAGAAATAATGCCACTTAAGCATTTTGAAGATACAAAATTATTGATAATAATGATGAAGCTATCTACATTCCAAGAATGTTCGATCTTCTGTCCTCCAATGCGAGCTAATTTGTTTATCTCAGATCAAATGATAGTGTTTATAACATATGCCCCATGGCAAGAGGGTCCAAATACACAAGTACCATGCTTTTTTGTATTAGAGAGAATTTTTCGAAGAACAAAATCACCAATGTCAAATTATCTATTCTTGACTTTAGAATGGTAGTAAAAAGTAGTACGTTGTCGGTATGATGCAATTCGTAGCTGTGATTGCTTGCGCCTTTCTTCCAAAAGATCGAGCTCAATTCTCATCAATGCATGATTCTCATCCCACTCATAAGTAGATCTTCGTAAGGAGTTCACACTAATATCAATAGGGATCATTGCTTCAAATCAATAAGCAAAGGAAAATAAGCTTTCACCAGTTATAGTACAATGAGTGGTGCGATAATCCCATAATAGGAAGTATCTCTAGCCAAACTCCTTTGTAGCTCTCCAACTTAACTTTGTTTACAACTTTGACCTAACCATTGGCTTATGGATGAATAATAGCCAAGAAGCTCTTTTTGATACCCAAGTTATTGCCGAAATTACGGAATTCATTGCAATCAAATTTCTTTCCATTATTTGAGACTATTATATGTAGTATACCATATCGACAAATGATAGACCTAGAAATAAAATCTATCATCCTATTTGTAAAAGTGGTACTTAAAGCTTCATCTTTTGTCCACTTGGTGAAATAATTCAATACGACCACGACAAAGTTTAATCCACCTCGTGTCAATAGAAGTGTTCCAATAATGTCAATCTCTCATATTGCGAATGGTCATGGGCTAGTCATCGAGGTAAGAGAAGTAGGAGGCGATCTAGGAATAGCTGCAAATCACTGACATTTATTGCATTTTTGGGAAAACTCTATAGCATCCTTCTTCATAGTAGGCCGATAATATCCTTACCTTAGAGCTTTGTTTGCAGGTGCCTACTTTTGAGAATTATTTTCACATATTCTTTAATGAATTTCTCTCACAATGTAGAGTGCTTTTCTTTCATCAACGTATAATAACAATAGTGAGTCAAAACTCCTACAATACAGTTTTCCATCATAAATAATATAGTAAGTAGCCTTCATTCGAAGTTGTTTTGCATCTTCCTTATCTTTGGGGAGATTGCTATCTTATAGATACTTTATTATAGCATCCATCTATGAAGGCTTCTATTCAATTGTCATGGTTTCTTGAGGCACTACATCGATGCTGGGTTTTGTGAGGAATTCTACAAGAATTATTTTTAGTAGTTCTGCATCCTTCATTGAAGCTAGTTTGGCTAAGGTATCTACATGGGTATTTTTACTGTGAGAAAGTAGCTGAATGCTATATGCAGTAAACATTAAAAAGATATATTGTACCTCCTACAAATAAGCTAACGTTTTCCCTGCTCTTGCTTAGTAGTCTCCAATCACTTGATAAATGATCAGTTGAGAATCACTAAATACTTTAATAATCTCAACCTTCATTTCTTGTGTGAGCTTGAGTCCAACAATTAGTACCTTATATTCTGCTTCATTATTTGATGTTAGAAATCTAAAGCAAAGTGCACAATGGATATTATGCATCTCTGGGCCAATCAATATCAAACCTGTGCCAGTGTCATTTTCATTTGATAATTCATCAACATAAAGCTTCCAAAACTTTATTAAGTCCAATGCAAGTTTCTCGATTACTTCTACGGGAAGGTTGATAGTGTAAGTAAACTCTATAATGAAATCTACGAGAATAATGAATATGTGACATGATCTATAGCTTCCCTTAACTTTACGAACATATCATCAACATACACCTCCATTGTTTTGCTATTCTATTTTGCAAGCATCATATTGACAAGTCATTAGTAAGTTGCTCTTATGTTGATGAGTCCGAATGGTATCCTTTTGTAACAGTACAACCCTCGATGAATAATGAATGTGGTATGCTCCTCATTGAGCTCGTACATGGAAATTCGATTATATGCTAAATATGTGTCGATAAAGCTTAGCAATTCATATCTGGATGTCGTATGTATTAGCCCAAGATTTACTACTCAAGAGAGTGGGTAAATTGGGTTTTAAAACTTTTTAAGAGACTTTTTAACTATATAAAACCATAAAGCACTCTTTCTAAACTTTTAAGCTAAATTAACAATAATATCAAAAATATAACAATAATGCCAAATAAATTAACTAAATATCAAATACTCAATAAAATAGCTTATAATAAAATTAAGAGTGTAAGGATAGAAAATGTAAACTCAATTCTTATGAGGTTTGACAAATACGATGATTTGCCTATGCCCCAGGCCCTCAGAAACTCGCTTTTACCTTTCTACTATTGGATTAAGATTGTGAGCTTGACTGACCCTTTGACAAATGGAGTGAATTCTTCTCAGAGTCACCCATGCCTTTACAATAGTCTTGAATCCGACTCTATCATGCTTAACCTCAAATTATTTAGACTCTAGTGACAACCTCATCTACATAGATAGTTTAGATAATAGTGCTAATCTCACCAATTCATGAGTTGTTTAGACTCTGGTGATAACCTCGCCTACACTCAGATTATTTAGACTCTAGTGGCAATCTCGCCCAAAATGAGTTGTTTATGAATCCATAGCCAACCTCACCTCATAATTACAATTTAGTTTATGTTGAATCTCTTAACTAGAATCTCTCTCTAATGAAAGTATTTGATACAATGTAAGCTTAGAGAGAATAGATGTAAATACATGATATGATCTAGTTTGGCTCAAATGATTTTTATGAAAAAGTGGATTAAAAAATTTGGATCACAAATATTTATTAGAACAACTTGAATATATGATATGCATAATGTAAGAATGTTTCAAAGTTATTTCAAGTCTTAAAAATACTTTTATTTATAAGCTTGTATGAAAATAGTCATTAATATCTACTAGACACAGTTTTTGCCATTTTTGGTAGAACAAAAGTGAGTTTTTGATAGACCAGAAAATACTAACCATTGGTAGTATAGTTTTAATGTTCGAATTTAAAAAGTTGCTAAAAGAAGTCATAGAATTGATAGACCAAAAATGGGTTTTAGGTAGTCTAAAAATACTAGAGAGCGAATTTCAAGTTTATTTCAAGGTACTTTCAATTCTATTCAAAATTTTGACTTCTTAAATTGATTTTTATGAAACATGGATATTATTGAAATTCATAAACTAATTTAAAAATAGTGTAATGTAAATTTTCAAACTTTAATTGAAGATAAATTATTTTGAATATATTGGTTTGAAAATTTCTATTTTAAGAAAAATTTGAGCCATTAAGATCATATTATATATAAATATATATTTAAATATAAGAACTACATATTTAACCTTTGCTAGTTTAAGTCTTGTATTCTTGATCTTTGTCTTCAAGGTCTTTTCCAATTCCATCTTGAATATCTTGTGAATTTTTCCATTTAAATTGCAATACACTCAATTAGATTATTAGTATCAAATCAAATATTTGTTATCTTCAAAATAAAAGTGAGTAAGATTGAAACCTTAATTTCTCAAAAACTCTCCATTTTTTATGATGAAAAATATTGATTTATGAGATAAATGAAAATATGTAATATGGATATAAGATTATGAAATTTTATGGGTTTACCTTAATCCTTACCATATTTTAAATTCTACATCAAAATATGCTTGACAAAGTAAAAGGACTTGCTCCCCCTTTTTAATTTAATTAAGCATCATAAGCATATTATGAGAAAAGGTAAAAGGAATGTATACTGAAATCTCTCCCTATTAAAATATGCATACTCATGAATAAATCTCTTTTTTTCAATATTTATAAATCAACATTCTTCTCTCCCATTTGACATCATTAAAAAGATAGAAACAAATTTCAAACTAGATATCTCATACAAACTAATCTGTCCCTTTGAAATAAGATTCGCCCCATATTAATTCACAAAATTACTCTCTATTTGAATTCATATCAAAAGTATGTGAAAGAGCAATACAAAAACAATTTTGTCCCATGTGAATGTTTGTTATCATTCTAGTGTTATAAAATGGTCTCATTATTGTAGTGACAAATTATGCAATAAGGATATATAGAGGAATCAAGAATTGAACAATCTTCAAAATAAGAATAAGAATAACAATATCAAATATAATATTGAACAACATTATGATGCCAAAGTAAAAACAAAAGCATTTTGTTTTAATTTTTTTGGGGCAAAATCTCCTTTATTGATAATAGGTATGACAAATATAACATATTCAAAATAGAGAAGTTGTATAACATCACGATCATGAAAGCTCTTAGCACAAAGTTAAAACAATTCTACTGAATATCATGAAATCTCTAGCATAATTTTCACTTGTTGAAAATGTATTTTCTCTAAGTATAATCATTACGAAGCATGAGAGAAAGTCAAATCATTTAAGCACAACAATGAAATAATTTTCTCTTTTTCATTTCTATCTAACTATAAAGAGTATATCACAATTTATGGAAAATAATAATGACGAATTTAGCATAAGCAAATCATAAATATGCTCCCCCTCAATATATGAATGAAAATATAAATTACCCAAGTAAGCAAAGTTTATTCATATAAGAGAGATATCAATTATGGATAACAATTACTTATTGATACCACTTATTTTTGAACAAATTTACCAAAGTTTTAAATCAATGCACTTTCTTCTCCTCCTTTTGATATCATCAAAAAAGTTACATAAACATGAAGGATAAGAATGATATCAATTAACAAATACAAGGTGAAAACATGAATAAGAAACCAATAACAAGTATCTAATACAAATATGACATGTTATCCAAGTTTAAACAACCATAAAAAAATACAAGTTCAGAAAAAATAAAGCATAACAAAGCATGTCTTGAAAGTTGATGAGAACTTTATATGTGATATTCATCAAAACTTTGTTCTCATAAAGTTATAAGACGAAAATTTATGCACAAATATTCAAAATGACAAAATTACAAAATATAAACATTGAATTCAAATATCATGTAATTTTAAGTTCAAAATATATCACCAATATAGATAAAATTATTAAATGTAATGCCCCCTAGTTTAATTTTATTGTCATATACAGTCAAACTATGAAGTATTATTCTTTCTTAAACTATATCTTTAGTTTTATATAAAGGTGGGTAAATTTGAACTTTCCAAAATCTTTAAACAAAAGCAACTGCATGGTATTTTTTGCAAAAAATCTCTTTACAACATGTACAATCAAGAGAGGTTTTCATCAGTCTATTTTACAATTAATAGTAGTATTTTTATCACACCCAAAATATCATGATATAAAGACATCGCCCACAGCTCAAGCTCGTGCACGACTATATGATCATGGTGACAAAAGGCAAGCCAAATAACAAGCTAGTTAACACAAAAATATGCCTCTTCATCTCCATCACAAGACTAAAATGAGATAAAGCTCAGTAAGTAAAAACTATGCATACTTATATATGCTTTAAAATCACACCAAGTTCCCACTATATACTTTTCTTTCTTAAACATTTGAGTCCATGCATTTCCTTCAAAAAATATACATAGTTAGGCCCCTTAGTATATTGCTCAAGAAAATAGTTTTTTTGAACAGTGTTTATTGGATTTAAGTGTCATATATTTGCTGTCAATGAACTTTGGTATCTTGGAAGATAAGATTTGTGAATTGATGAGAACGTCCTTCATGATTTGGATGCCATGCAAATAACGTCACTTAGAATTTTTTAAGAGCTTGGATAATAAAAAAACTAGGTGCCAGGTATTTACTTTGTGAATTTAATTGTATTTGTATAGGTAGTTATAAACACTATAGTTAGTTATTATCCATTAAATAAAAACTGGCAACTTAAAGGTAAATATGTACTAGAGGGGTAATACGACAATTTCACCTGACTAGTACGACATTACATCAGGGGTTATATCTATAGATATAATATATGCTGAATGAATCAAGTCAATTAAAGTGTTAATTAGATTCACAAAAAATATATGATATTTAGACTAAAGTGCAATATTGGGCCTATAGTGAAGTGCCCTAATTTTAATGGACAACGCCCAGTCATAATTAAGAGTTGGCCCATTTGAGCTTAGACTATTTAGATCCATAAGGTACCCTGTCTAGCTCACAGTCATAATTAATTATGATTATGAGTAGTTAGCCCATTGGATCTTAGATTATTTGGATCCATAAGGTCCCTAGTCTAGCTCACATATAGCCCAATACTAATTGAATGGTTAGTTGAGCCTAAGAAGCTCATTAAGATTTACATCTCTCTAATACTTAAGAGAAAAGTTCTCCTAAGCCTCACTATAGTAGCAGCACACCTACTACATGCACAGTAACTGTGCTTAACATGATACAGAAAGAAAAAGAGAGAGTGAGAGAGCCGAGCTATTATAGGAGCAATCTTGAGCTAGTTCATGGCCACCAAGGGAGAGATACCCATGGCTATAGACGTGCAATCAAGGAGAAGGAATAGTATCTTCTAGATTGTTCATTCATCTCTCGTTGGGAATCAAGAAGTTTTCCACACACGGGATCATTTAATAGGCTCCAGAGGATAGATGAGAAAGCAAAATAGTTGTGAAGCACTTCTAGGTTTTATCTAAACTAAGATCTATAAATTGATTTATGTTAGATCAATGATCCTATATTTTGTTTAGTAAAGTTTCAAGAAAAATTTGAAAATACCAATTCCGCTGCATTATTGATTTGTTTACAAAGCTATAGAAATCGTTTTCAGTAAAATGCTTTTCTGAAATTATATTTCAGAATTTCCAGCAAACATTGGGATAGAAACTCTGGTCAAGAGTAAAAATAAGGTGCGACTGTCGTGTGAGGTTTTCTAAAAGCTCCTTCCCTTATTAAAGGGTCATGCCACACCACGTGAGTATTGTCCTTCTTCAAGGAGACACATCATAAGATTTACCAGTCCTACTATAAAAGGAAAGTCTATATTAATAGACTTACCTACCCATTTTCAATAGACTAATAATTGTAATTAAAACTTATCTTATAAAATTGGTACAATGGTACTAACTTTCAAATACTCTATAATGAAATTATTTATTTACATGCAAGATATGTCATGTAAATACCGATTTATAACATTCAAGAATAAACAGATTTCACATAATGGCATATTCTATGTAGTTCTTTTGACACAGTTGTAAGTCTTTACTTATCTTGTGTCCTAAATAGAAATTAATAGTGGAAAGGGTCAATATCTTTTAGAGACTTATGTGCTAGTCACCTGCCACAAATTACTATTATTCAAGATGTATATTTTCCTAAAAGAATGCATCAAGAAACTTAAAAGAGACTGAAATCATATCTTTTACAAAATTAGGAAACTTGCTCATAAAATGTCCTGAAAGCACACAAATCACTTGAACAGCTGGCATATGCCTAATACTTAGGAAAAATTATACACGCACGAAAACTATAGAAAACATATGATCACATCATGGACGTAGTGAAAAAATAGCGGATTTAGGTTTTAAAATTTTTCATAAAAATAATTTTCATAACTATAGAATATGCATATATCATATACATGATCATGTATAACATAAATCAAATTTAGATATATAAATTCTGGAGATAAGATTAGGGTTTACCTTTTTTTCTATGTTCCTGCTTGATCTCCTTGTGGATGGTAATCAAATCTCTAATCCTAGATTTTTTTATCTATACTCTTGCTCTTAATTAATGAGACGAGTGGGTGCCAAGTTAAATTCTTAGTTAGATAACGATCAAGAATACCTTCTTGATCCTTTGGAATACCAGAAAGTGAGATGAGACTATACGGTTATAGGAAACTTTTCCTCCCTCTCTTTTCCAGCCTTTGGTCGAATTCTCTCTCACTCTCTTTTTGTTTCATGTGTAGCACTCCTAGAGTTACTATACAGTTTTTCTCTCAGATATCTTATATATATAGTCTCAAAAACTGCTAACCCTAGTCCAATTAGAATTTGGGCTTGTTCTCTAATTTGGGTTTTGGGTGTATTTTTGTAAATATGTCCAACCTACGTAATGTATTTATTAAAATACCAACTTCTGTGTAGAATCATTATTTTATACAATTTCATGAAACTAATTTCACAAATACCACCAACTAATTAATGAGCTTTGTTCAGTTAGACAAGGGACCTAATGGATTCAAATAATCTAAGCTCTAATCATATGAGAAATACATAATAACTCTTATTATGGTATTTATATAAATACTATTAGTAAAGGGGAGACTCTATTAAAGACTCAATACTACACTCTTAGATTAAATGTCATACCTTTTATAAAGATTTAATTAACTAACCTTAATTAACTAATCAATCTAGCATATTTTATACCACAAAATCCATGTACAATGCCATAGTTGGATAGGTAAAATTACCGTAATACTTCTCCAACACATATTTACCTTTAAATTACCATCTTTCTATTAAGGAATAAGTTTCTCGATAATTTTGTTTTTAATGGCTATTTAGACAAAATTATCAATCAATTCACAAAGTAAATACTAGGATCTTAGATTTAATTATTCCATAAATCTTGAAAGACCTTAAAGTGGCATCAATGTATAGTGTGCTTAACTATTTAGTGTTCATATCAATTTATAAATCATAACCTCTAATATGCAGAGTTCACCCCTAATTTAACAGATGTTAATCCTTTAACAATTCAAAGGGTCACAACCAATGAAAGTAAGTCTAGTAAAATATCAAGGATTAAGATCTACATGCTAAGAATTAGTTTAATACGGAGAATTAAGTTATGACACTCCAATTCTTTATATCACCTAGTCCAGTTCAATACACATAACTTATTTCTATTGTGCTTGTATTTTTATCAGAAGTGAAACACTTCAATAATTTGAGACACATCATTCTCATTGAGATAGCCAAACACTTACAACCTATAGTAAATAAAGTATTTTATCTTTATTTACAGATTGTGAACTAGTTAATTTAGATATAGATAAAAAAACAAGTCTCCCTATAATTAATACTTAATCATGTTTATTTCCTTATACACAAATAAAGTCATGGAATCTTTTTTAGATAAATAAACTATTCAACTGAGATAGTTCAATCTAGCCAATATCATAATTGTATATAAAAGAAAGTTGTTTACACTAAAAGGGTAAATTGGAAATTTGCTTGTTAGGCTAAATATCCCAAAATGAAGTACTTAGCAGCTAATAACTACCATTGAAAACTATTTAAAAGTATAAAAATATGAATACTAGTTTATTAGTACAAAATGATCCAAAATGACATATAATTTTATAAAAACTAATCCATTTACTTCTAAATGGTGCCATTTGATTTTGAAAATATTTGGATAATACCTCTCCTATTTTTAGGATATTCTCACATGATTAAAAATATGGTTTAAGTCCACATATACACATCAAAGTGGATCATATAGAAAAACCTAAGTGCACTTGAATTTTTTTCGATTTGAACAAAGTTAAAAACCACTTTTATATTTATATATCATCATAACCAGCTACGAAATAAGTGTAATACATAATAGGATCAATAAAATATACACTTTAAGTTAAGAAAATCATGTTACAAATATAGAAAATATAATGTACTACACATGAAAATACTTAAATCTATAAATAACATTCTTAGAACTTTAGGTACAACTTTAAATCACCACTTAAATTGTATGTCCACAACAAAATATTAGGGTTCTTAAGGCCTTTATTATTCATTTAAGGGTCGATGCTTAAGATCTGAAACAAAAGAAATTAACTATATATTCAAAATCTTATATAGAGTTCACCTTGACTAGTTTAGGTTTTTTGCTGAATCTCTTGCTTTCTACCTCCACCAAATTGATTTCTAAGGTTTTGAAATTTACTTTAGGACTTAAAAGTATCTAAAGTAATATTATTTAAGTGGTATGAAGTAGAGAATTGAAATAAGAAAAAAAAAACTATGAAAAAGAACTAGCAGAATTACCTTGACTAGTTTGGACCTATCTTGCTTTCTTGAGCTCCAATTTGAGTTCTACCACTTGGAAACTTTAAAAAATTATTGGAAGGAGTTGAGAGAAATCTAGGAAGGAGTTAAAGAGTTTAGTGACACTGAATGACTAAGAAATGGCATAACTATCTTATGCATAGATTCATCTACTACTCTTTTGTTGAAATACTCTCTTTATGCATTACTAGTAGTAGAGTAAACAAGAAAAGTTCTAATACTAGATTTTGAATTAATATCTTCAAGTTATCTTTGATGTTTAAAAAAAAACAAAGTATTTACATCCAAGGACTCTAAAGTAACCAATATTGAGTTTTTTTATCATTTCAAAACTCATAATGATATTTCATTAAAAATAATTTTAATCAATACCTCATTTAAAACATCACAAATAGTGTTGACAACTTTGGTTTTAAAGTATTTTAGTAAAATATTTGCATTCAACATAGTTAAGGCCATTTTGAAACCAATAAATAAAAGCATATAATTTTTTTAATAAAAAACAAATCGGCCACCTCGAGGGCATAATAAAAAATTGATTTATTTTCCAAAGTG
Organism: Parasponia andersonii; assembly: GCA_002914805.1. Lineage (NCBI taxonomy): Eukaryota > Viridiplantae > Streptophyta > Magnoliopsida > Rosales > Cannabaceae > Trema > Trema andersonii. The sequence continues at coordinate 253,972 of JXTB01000063.1, forward strand.
ACATGCTTTACAACTCTTATCATTTCCAAAAATATAGACCAAGTAAACTATAATTTCTTTAGTAAAGTTTCGAAACTGAACCCATATTAGTATGTCCAAGTTTTATACCATAATCAACAAACATTTTCTTATAAGACAAAACAAATTTATCTTGACTTGAAAACAATTTAACAATGATAAAAATAGTTTTTTTTTTTAAATCAAAAGATATAATCTCATTTATTCAAAATTTCGAATTGAGCGTTTGAGAGGTTAAAAGAAAAGCTCAATTATCCTAATCACAAAATTGACAATCATTAAATTAATTATATTTCAAGCACGATATTTACAAATATAGGAAAAGAATTATTACCAATAGCACTTATGACAATGATCATGCTTTTTGTGTTATCTTCAAAGAATTAAATATTTACCATAATTTCTTTGTGAAAGTTAAGAGCTTGGTGAAGTCAGCGGTTTTGTTCTTTGATTTTCTTGCTTGTTCCTACAACAAAGATTCAAATATTGATTTTTAGTACTCACATAACTTTGGGTCCTTTGAGATTAGTCTTTAAATTCCTTGGTACCTATTGTTGTGACACCAAAATATGTATTTTTCTTAATAAAGCATGAAAATATTATATATCTATTTTGCTCAGAATAAGTACATGCATACTTTAAGTTACTATTAGATGTTGCTTTGACAAAATAATTTTTTGAGATACTTATGTTATATAAAAAATTTGTATCCTATACCTTTTTTGTCCGAAACACATCTTTGTCTACCAAGTATTAAATCAAAGTTTTTCATTGGTGAACCTGTGGATAATATTTGTTAAATCTAAAACTTTTCATTTAAGGAAGCAATTTTATATTTCAAAGGCACACATATATTACAAGTCAAAATAATTTTCTTTTCTTTTAAAAAATTTTCAAGTTCTTTCGATAAAAGTGATAATTTCTTCTTGAAAACACTATTTTCTAAAATAAGCAATTTATAGTTATCATGCAATTCATTAAAATCATCAAGTAGTTAATTGTATGATAACTCTTCCTCATCACTTTCATTATCAAAATTATTTAGGAAGTCATCATTGGGTTCAAGAAATTTTACCTCATCATTGATTGCCATGAAGCACATGTTGTTATCTTGAACTTCTTCATTATTTTTTCATCAAAATCTCATGTGCCATGAGTGAACCCATGAGTTCTTCTAGAAAAAGTTTGGTGAGATCTCTAGCATCTTGAATTGTCACCACTTTGCTTAGATAGGTTTCAAGAAGACTCCTAAGTAGTTTGTTCACCAATCAATGTTAGAAAATTATTTCTCAAGAGCATTAAGAGAATTAATAATAATAGTGAATCTGATAAACATTTGAGCAATAGTCTCATATTTATGCACTTTAAATAATTCATATTGCCATGAAAGAATATTGATTTTCATCTCTTTCATAGAATTTATGCCTTGACAAGATACTTCAAGCATATTCTACATCTCATGAGCATTTGTGACTTTTTCAACATTATTGGATATATTTCTAATCATATGACAAATTAAAATATGCATAGGTCTACTGTTCTTTGAAAAAGTAATTTTATCATTTATATCATATTCATTAATTTCTTTATAAACTTATCATCAACCTTTTTCTTAAAAATGAAAGGACCTTTAGTAACAATATACCATAAATCAAAATCTAAAGACTATAGATATGTAAGCATCCTACTTTTCCAATAATTAAAACTAGTTCTATTGAAAAATTATAGTCTAGTTGAAAACTCCTCATTTGGAAGATTTTAAAATTATTTAGGTTAGTCATCTCAAGATGGTTAAGTCTTTTAAATTTGAGTACCAAGCTTTGATACCAGTTGCTAGCCAAAGATTGACTATCCAAGAAGCGGGATGAATTGGGATTTAAAACTTTTTAAGAAACTTTTCAACTATACAAAACTATAAACCACTCTTTTTAAACTTTTACTAAATCAACAAAAATAACAAACATATAAAAATAATGCCAAGTAAATTAAGCACAATAAATACTAAATACTGAATCAAATAGCCTGCAATAAAGTAAAGAGTATAGGGATAGAGAAAATGCAAACTCAGTTTTTATGAGAACATGACGATTTGCCTACGTCCCAGCCTTTGGCAACTTGGTTTGAGCTTTCTACTATCAGATCAGGATTAGGGCCTTGACCGACCCTCTTTCAAATGAAGTGAATTCTTCTTAGGCTTACTATGCCTTTATAATAGTCTTGGCTCTAGCTCTATCATGTCTAAGCTCAGATTATTTAGACTCCAATGACAACCTCAGCTACATACTTTGGTTAGATAATAGTGCCAATCTTACCAACTTACATGTTGTTTAGACTCTGGTGAAAGCCTCACCTGCAATTGGATTATTTAGACTCCGATTGCAACCTCACCTAAATCGAATTGTTTATGAATCTGGTGACAATCTCACCTCACAATTACAATTTGGTTTTTGTTAAATCTCTCAACTAGAATCTCTCTCTAATGAAAGTATTTGATACAAGCTAAGCTTAGAGAGAATAGATATAAACATAAGATAAGATCTAATTTGGCTCAAATGATTTTTGTAAAAAGGTGGATTTAAAAATTTAGATCACAAAAATTGATTATAACAACTTGAAAATATGATATAAGCAATATAAGAATGTTCCAAAGTTATTTCAAGTCTTAAAAATGTTTCTATTTATAAGAATGTATGAAAACTAGCTGTTTATATCCGCTAGACAAAGTTTCTATCATTTTTGATAGACTGAAAGTGAGTTTTTGGTACACCAAAAATACTAGCCATTAGTAGCGTGGTTCTAACAGTCGAATTTAAAAATTGCTGAAAAAACTCACAGACTCAATAGACCGAAAATGGGTTTTTGGTAGACCGAGAATACTAGAGAGCGAATTTCAATTTTATATCCAGCTACTTTCGATTCCTTTCAAAATTGTGACTTCTTAAATTGAGTTTTATAAAATATGGATACTATTAAATTCATAAATCAATTTAAAACTAGTGTAATGTAAATTTTCAAACTCTAATTAAAGATAAATCATTTTGACTATATTGGTTTGAAAATTTCCATTTTTAGAAAATTTGAGCCATTAAATACAACACTCCCTAGTTTAACCATATTGTCCTATATAGCCAAACTATGACGTATTATTCTTTCTAAACATTATCTTTAGTTTTATAGAAAGGTGGGAAAATTTAAACTTTCTAATACTTTTAGACAAAGCAAGTGTGAGGCATTACTTGCTAAAAGTGACTTTACAAAATGTACAAACAAAACAGGTTCTCACCAACTATTTTGCCATTAGTAGTAGTATTTATATTACACCAAAGTATCTCAACATAAAAAATATCACCCATAGGTCAAGCTCATCCACATCTATATGATCATGGTGACAAAAGACAAGCCAGGTAACCAACTAGTCAACACCAAAATGTGTCACCTCATCTACATCACAAGACTAAAATGAGCTAAAGCTCAGTAAGTAAAAACTATGCATGCTTATATATGCTTTAAAATCTCATAAAGTTCTCATTGTACCCTTTTCTTTCTTAAATTTTTGAGTCCATGTATTTTCCTTTAAAATTATTCATAGTTGGCCCTTTAGCACATTGCTCGTCCCGTAAGTCGATATGTCATGATAACATTAGGCAGAAACTCAGGCCAAAAGTTAAAATAAATTGCGATTGTTATGTTAGGTTTTTGAAGACTCATTCCCTCATCAAAGGGGCATTCTACACTGCGCTAATATTATCCCAGTTCAACGAGACACATCATAAGATCTGCAAGTCCTGCTTTAATAGGAGAGTCTGCATTAACAGACTTACCTACTCAGCTCTGATAGACTAACAATTGTAATTAACACTTATCTTATAAAATTGGTACAATGATATCAACTTTTAAATACTCTGTAATGAAATTCTCAATTTGTATGCAAGATGTGCCATGCATATACCATTTCGTAACTTTCAAGAATAAGTAAATTTCACATAATGACATCTTTCATGTAATTCTTGTGATTCACTTATAAGTCTTTACTTACTTTGTGTCCTGAATAGGAATTAATAGTGGAAAGAGTCAATATTCTCTAGAGATTAGTGTATTAATCACCTATTATAAATTACTATTATTCAAGATGTATATTTTACTAAAGGAATGCACCAAGATACTTGAACAAGACCAATATCAGAACTATCACCAAATTGGGAAACTTGATCTTAAAATGACTCAGAAGTATATAAATCACTTAAGGTACTTAGCAGCCAATATCTAACATTGAAAAACTATTTAAAACGTATTAAAATATGAATGCTAGTTCATTAGCACAAAACTAATCCGAATAGTACATAATTACGTAAAAATTAGCTTATTTGCTTCTAAATGGTACAATCTGATTTTAAAAATATTTGGACAGTACCTTCCCTATTTTTAAGACATTTTCATATCTTTTAAATCATGGTTTAAGACCTATAATAAAATCAACAAGCCAATTCCCACATATATACATCAAAAGGGATCATTCAGTACAACCTAAGTGCACTTGAATTCCTTTTAATTTGGACAAAGTTTAAAACCACTTTTATACTTGTTTTTCATCACAACCAGCCACCAAATGAGTGTAATAAGTAATTGGATCAATAAAATATATACTTTAAGTTTAGAAAATCAGATTACAAATATAGAGAACTTAATCTACTACACATAAAAACACTTAAATCTATCAATAGCAAACATTATGACTTTAGGTCTAACTTTAATTCTCCACTTAAATTCTATATTTCCAGCAATAACTAAGGTTTCCTGTACCATTATTCATCAAATAATAGCTTTGTTTTAAATGCTGAAACAAAAGAAATTAGCCACACATTCAAAATCTTGCATAGAGCTCATCTTGACTAATTTGAGCTTTTATTGAAGCTCTTGCCTTTTACCTCAACCAAATTAATTCCCAAGGCTTTCAAACTGATTTTAGGACTCAAGAAAACCTAGAGGAATTATTATTTAGATGAGAGCAAGTAGAGAATTGAAATTAAAGAAAAGGACCTAGAAAGAAGAACTAGTAAAATTACCTTAAGTAGTTTTGATCTATCTTACTTTCTAAAGCTCTAATTTGAGTTCTAACACTTGAAAACTCTTAAAAATAGTTGAGGGAAGTTAAGAAAAGTTTAAAAGGGAACAAAAGAGGTTCAGGTCATGACTGGAGAGAAAGAGAAAGAAAATGACCAGATTTGGTCAAAAATCAACACTTAACGTTTAAAAAAAGGTATAACTAAATTTCTAAGGGGTATTTTGACATTAATTTCCATGTGTCCCACTCTAAAACATCCTTAGCATAGTCATCATATTTCTGGTCACTCCAATACATCCAAGTGTAACCAAAGTTAGTGAATCCTAGCTCAAAGAGTGAAAACTAGTCATTTTGAGTTGTGATCCAATATGGCCAACCTTATTGTAATCTAGTGAAACCTAGAGCCATAAACAATCATTAAATATGAAAATAAGTCAATTAGACTCAAATTAATAATGCAAATATAGCATTAGCACTTAATAATTGGAATGCACAAAAATGACATTACGCAAGTAAGCTGAATCTAAGCTAGCTTAGTGCAATAAAATACAAATCAGTGTTATGAATGCCTCCTCATGCTTACCTAGAGCTGAAAAATAAAAATACTATAAATGAGTCCTAGACATTGAATTAAAGCTATTTGATTTGTTAAACACACAGTGAATTTGACTCTGAAATGCGCGATAATTATATTTTATCGAAAAACTACAATTTGACCAAGTTATCAACAAACATGATCTTAATGCATGTGCACATAGTATTACTTTCATAATTATATTCTCTATTCTTTTATCATACCGAGCTCTTTCTCTGAGGGTATTGAGCCTTTACATTGCATCGAGACACTTTGATATTCGTTAGTATAATAACACATATATAAATGCACATAATATAATGAATGAGTATGTTACTATGAAAGTGGTATTAATGACTTTTAGATGGCTAATATGCACTTAAAACATGTTATTATTAGCTTAGTATGCATGTGACAATCTCAAGCGACACAATTCTCCCTTTCTTATAAAATTTTGTCCTCAAAATTTGCTTACCCAAATAAGTGTAAATACTTAGTTTTCATCTCTTCTTATTTTTTCCATATAGCCTCTTCAACTTCATGGTTCTTCCACAGTACTTTGATCAAAGGGGTTTTCTTGTTTCTAAGTTCCTTTTCTTTTGTATCCAAAATCTTCACTAGATATTCCTTGTAACTCACATCTTGACTTAGCTCCAATTGCTCATAATTCAAAACATGTGAAGGATTTGAAATATACCTCCTTAACATAGAGACATGAAATACATTGTGTACATTTGAGAATAAAGGTAGCAAAGTGAGTCTATATGCAATATCTCTAAGTTTGTTGAGTATCTCGAAAGAACCTATATATATCTGGGATTTAGTTTTCCTTTCTTCTCAAATATCATTATTCCTTTTATAGGAGCAACCTCCAAGAATAATTTATTTCCAACGTTGAATTTTAGATTTCTTCTTTAAGGTTCTAAATAATATTTCTGTTTGCTTTGAGTAGCTAACATACTGTTTTGAATCTTTTCTACAACCTCATTTGTCTCTCTTATCAATTATAGACCAAGAAATTTTCTCTCCCCTATCTCATCCCAATGAATAAGAGATTTGTATTTTTTTTCAACACAATGCTTCATATGGGAGAATTTCAATGGAAGCATGGTAATTATTATTGTAAGCAAATTCTATAAGTGACAAGCATTTACTCTAAGATCCAGGGAAACATATCCTTAAAGATTTGTATAGTTCTCTCTAATTATCTATCAGTTTGAGGATGAAAAGTAGTACTAAATGCCAATTTTGTACCCATTGTCTCTTGAACACTCCTTCAAAATTTTGAAGAAAATCTAGAATCTTGGTCAGAAATAATAATTTTTGAAATACCATGTAGTCTCACAATCTTCTGGACATGTAACCAAGCAAACTAGTCCAAATTATAAGTTATTCTAACTAGAAGAAAATGAGTTGATTTGGTATATCTATCCACAATCACCCAACCAGCATCATGACCCTACTTGTCTTAGGAAGTTCAACAAGTTCCATAGCGATCTCTTCCTATTTCCATTGCGGTATGTTCAAAGGCTTTAATTTCCCAACAAGTCATTGATGTTCAACTTTGACCTATTAGACATGAGACACTGCTCTACAAACTCAACCATATTTTTCTTCATACCAAGCCACTAGGAATGTATCTTTAAGTCTCTACACATCTTCGTAGTACCAAGATACACAAAGTAAGGAGTGGTATGAGCTTTAGTCAATATCTCCTCTCTTTCAATTCAACCAGGCATACACAATCTAGTTCCATATCTAATTACACCATCACTAGAAACCTAGAAGACCACCTCTTTTCTAGATTCTATCTGACTCTTTAAATTCGTCAAATAAAGATCCATATTTTGTCCTTGTTTGATACTCTCTAAAATTGTTGGTTGCAAAGTAAGAGTTGCCAGTCTTTCTGTTAGACCTGTAGGCACAATCTCTAACTCTAACTTATGTAAATCAATTAAGAGATACTTTATATCAACATCGTTAGCAGTCATAGTAGCCAATGATTTCCTGCTTAGAGCATCAACAACTACATTGGCTTTTCTTGGATGATAGTGTAACGACCAGACTTTTTCTGACCGTTAACTACTTACCTTCTTAGCTTAAAAAATATTTAGATGCTGAAAATTCATGACATTTTTTTTTTTGCTTTTATTTGTTTTTAAGAAATTTATATTCATGACTAATGATTTACTTAAGTTTTGAAAACAAGTAAATGCTTCTAAATGGTTAAGTCTCCTTTATTTAAATTTGATTATAAACTTTATATTAAGGTGATTTAAATAATGTGCAATCATAAAGGGCTCCCAGGTGAGGAGGGGGGTCACTTACAGACTACTTAAGTTCCAAGCTCTCCTTAGACAGTTTAGGTCTTTTTGACAAAACCGCTTATGTTTTGCATTTATTTAAATCAAAAAATTTTCTCTTTTATATCTAAAAAGAAGGTCTGTTTAACTTCTATTAAATCAAAATACATTTTCAAGTTCAATTTGATTAAATCATGCATTACAAAATAAAATGTCAAGTTATAAGTACGTTTTCAAATAACATCAAGCTTACATAATTGAAATCATTTGTCTCATAATAAAACATATTCGAAAGAAATTTTAATGGTGGTATTCCATTGCCCGTGCCTCGCATCATCCCTGCCTCAATTCCAGCTAACCTATCAATCAAATCAGAGGTTTCTTTCCTTTGATACCTATAGTATGGATACTTATAAAATGTGAGCTTTCGCTCAGTAAGTACAATGAAATTCTAACAAAATATTTTACTTATGAATAAACAATTCTCTCCTTTTTTTTTGAAAGTTCAGTTATGTTGTTTCATGAAATCATTATTTTACCTTTATTATAAGATATTGTATCACAATTTTATCTCATTCTTGATTGTAAAGTCTTTTATCTTTCCTATGGACCCTGGTGTACGTACCGAGTGTGTACTACCAAATGGGGAATCAGGGGAGCTACCCAACTGAAAATATCCACAATCATAATCTTAATATACTTTTCCTCAGGAATCCTCGCTTAGGAGAGGTCGGTCTTATCTTTCCTCGGATATTCTCACATAGTGGAGATTGGTACGACACCTTTAAATTCTTTATCTTATTTAGTCTTTTCTTAATATAAGTGGGTACGCTTCAATGAACCCAAACTTATATTCAACTATCATATCATTTCATTTATTAAAGTATCTTGAAGTATGATAACATTGTAAAGTAAGCATACATCATTTTTTTTATAGCATCGGAAAAGTATCTTTATAAGCATATATTATACATAAGTCATACAATAATAATATAAAGGCAAGTTAATACATGAAATTAATTCAAACATATCATACTATAAACATGAAACATTTTCAACTATCCATGCCATAGGTGAAATT
>JXTB01000063.1:263158-280561 GCA_002914805.1 Parasponia andersonii
ATATATATTTAATTTATTCTTATACCAAATTTCCAACCCAATATTTCACGTTTTATAATTTATATTTTTACCCAAAATCTTAAGATTTCTAACATTTATGCCCTCTAATGATAAATATTGAGCTATATCTTATTATTCTTTTTTTTTTTCTTTTGTTAAAGATTCTTCCTTTAATTACTTTTACAATTTAAAATAGTCTTAAAATTGCCTAAAATAATTTTTTCACATATTTGACCCATATTTTGTCAAAATTACACTTTTGACCCAAATACTCAAAATTTTTGCATTTTAGTCTTTCCAACTCTTGAGCAAACATCTTTAATTTTTGGAAAGTATTTCTAATGGGTATAAATATGTTCTTAAGAATCTAAGTCTAAATCATTAAGTTTGGTTCATTTTCATGTATATTATATTTAGGGTCTTACACTAAAAAAAATCTTCCACTTTTTGTGTTTAGTCATTTTGATTTTACTATTATTATTATTATGAAATATTCATATTTAGAAGTTTAAGAAATCAACAAATAAGTATCAATGTATTATATTTATATAACATCTAAAGTAGGTCAAATATGTTATTACCTATTTATTCGTTAATATAATCTATTTAAACACATAATAAGCAAGGTGAGGGAATAAATACCTTCCAAGTTTGGATCTTCTTTCTTACGTCTCCGCCACAAAATTAAGTACTCTCTTTTCTTGATTATAATTCTAAATTTCTAGAGTTGATGAGTAAAATATTGTATCTCTTATGGATTTGGAAGAAAGTGAGGTAGAAAGAGTTTTTTTTTTTTTTTGAGAAGGAATAATTAGAAATATAAAGATAGTTTTGGCTAAGTAATTTGAAAGGTTAAGCTTGGATTTGAATTGCTAAATGAATGATCTATTTATAGGCTATCAATGGAAGGTATCCAATAATACATACTTTTGCATTCCATTAAATAATCAAAGTATCATTATTATCAATTTGTCAAAATATCTTCTTTTCCTACTCTATTACCTTATCTTTTACTTTATTTTTTTTTTACTCATCCACTACTTTTGTCTATAATCTTTCTTCTTTTTCAATTATTTGGAATCCAATACCACTAGCTCCCAAAAAAAAAGTCTCCACTATATTAATCTTTTTTATAGCTTTTGAATTATTTTGGAGACAAAAGTTACTAATTAGTTTTGTCTATGTCTTCCACTTTGAATTATGGCCACTAATTTCCAAAGAATATTTCTATTATGATAATCTTTTTTTTCTATCTTTTGAATTACCCATTAATTTTATCCCTTTCCTTTTCTACTCATTTAAAATTATTACCTTCCTAAGGTAAAACCTTACTACTTTTCATCTTTTTCTATAACTTATTTTCCACCCTTATATTGATTTGTCTACTTAACTCTTTATATACTTAAATCCTAGCCATTCAAATTATGACATGGTACTATTTTGGTGCAACCATTAACTTTAGATTATCAAATGTAACAATTTTAATGTGACATAAACATGTCATATTTTTAATTAGGTTATATTGATGTACATAATATAATTATTGTAAAATCAATTTATTATTAAGGAAAACTAACTTAGAAATTCTAAGTTAAAATGAGGATTGACTATGGTTTTCTCTTGTAATAAAATTTAACATTAAAATAATACTATGCACATAATTTCAAGTATTTGTGAATGCAAACTTAATAAAATTTGACACTAAGTATATAATAATTCTACTAATATTGCAAGTCTAAAGATTTCTAGGGGGTGATAGATAGTTAATCTTATAGTCATAATCTTTCACTAGTTTAAGCTATCTTCTTTTTCTTATATTCAGTTCCTTTTAGGTAAAAAAGTACTTGAGATGTGATCTGTCTAGATCTCACATTTCTTCCGATAAAGATAGTCTCCAAATTTTTTAGTGCAAAAACAACTGTTGCTAGCTCTAAATCATGAGTAGGATACTTCTTTTCATATTCTTTCAATTGCCTTGAGGCATAAGTAATGACTTTGTCATTTTGCATCAAAACATATCCTAGTCTATTTTTGAGGCATCACTATAAATAATAAATCCTCTAATCCAGACAGTATCGAAAGTATAGGGGTTGTTACCAAACAGTGCTTTAATTCCTCAAAACTCCTTTCACAATTTTTGTTCTATTGAAACTTTACATTCTTCCTTATTAAATAAGTCAATGGAGTAGTCAGCTTCGAGAACCCTTCAACAAAACATCTATAACAACCAGCTAACTCCAAGAAGCTAAGAATCTCAGAAATATTTGTAGGTCTTGGCCAATTACTCACAGCTTCAACTTTCGTTGGATCCACAGAAATACAATTTTTAGAAATCACATGACCAAGGAAGCTAACTTTTTCTAACTAGAATTCGCATTTCTTATACTTAGTATACAACTACTTTTCCTTAAGAATTCTTAAAAAGGTCCTCAAATATTCTATATACTCCTCCCTTGAGCGTGAGTAAATTAGAATAATATTGATAAAAACCATAACGAATTTATCTAAGAAACCTTTGAACACTCTATTCGTCATGTCCATAAAAGCATCTAGGGCATTAGTTAATCCAAAATGCATCACTAAAAGCTCATAGTGCCTGTATCTTGCCCTAAAAGCTATTTTTAGAATATCTTCCTCCTTAATTTTCAACTTATGATGTCCTATCCTCAAATCAATCTTCGAATACATAGAAGCTCCTTGTAGTTGATCAAACAAATCATCAATTCTAGGAAGGGGATACTTGTTTTTGATTGTGACCTTAATTAGCTCTCTATAATCAATACAAAGCCTTATAATCCCATCTTTCTTCTTTACAAACAAAACCAGAGCACCTTATGGTGAAAAGCTTAGGCAAATAAAACCCTAGTCCAACAATTCTTATAATTGTACTTTCAATTCTTTTAACTTTGCTGAAGCCATTCTATAAGGTGCCTTGGAAATAGCAGCCGTACTAGGCAATAAGTCAATAACAAACTTGATCTCTCTATCAAGTGGTAACCCAGACAAATCTTCAGGAAATACATCAAGAAATTCATTAACTACTTATACTTCCTCAAGTTTCACTTTTAACTTTTCTCTAGTATTCATTATATTCGCCAAGTAACCCATGCATTCCTTCTCTAGTAACTTCTTTACTTTTATTGACGAAATGATTGGAATCATTGAGTTTCCACTAGTACCAACAAAAGTGAACTTCTCTGTACTTGGTGGCTGAAACACTACTCTCTTCAAATAGCAATCAGTAGTAGCATGGTATTTAGATAACTAATTCATACCTAAGATAACTTCAAAATCTTACATATCCAATACTATCAAATCTACACACAAGTTTTACTAGCTATTTGGATCGGACATGCCTTGAAAACATGATCAGAACATGAAGCTTCCCTTGATGGAATGGTTACACAATATTTGAAATTCAAGTACTCTAGTGTTTTGCCCAATTTCCTCATAAATGCAGGTAATACAAATGAATATGTAGCTCCTGAATCTATTAATGAAGGTGTAGCTCTTGAATCTATTAATGCATGAATAGGAATACAAGAGACAAGAATCTCACTTGCTATAACAGATGGGTTTGCCTTGGTATCTTCTTTTGTCACCACGTTGCTGGTCACTCCTATACACCCAAGTGTAACCAAAGTTAGTGAATCTTAGCTTAAAAAGTGAAATCTAGTCATACTTTGACTTATGATACCATATAGCCAACCTTATTATAATCTGGTGAAATCTAGCCCCAAAACCAATCATTAAACATAAAAATCGGTCTATTAGGCTCCAATTAATAATGCAAACATAGTATTAGCACTTAATTATTAGAATGCACAAAAGTGATATTATATGATTAAGCTGAATGTAAGCTAGCTTAGTGCAATAAAATACAAATTAGTGTCATGAATGCCACCTCGTCCTTACCTGAGCCGACAAATAAAATGCAATAAATGAGTCCTAGACATTGAATTAAAGCTATTTGACCTGTCAAACACTAACAAGTGTATTTTACACTTATTTTTACTATACCTTTGAGCTTATGAATTGCTCGTCTTTGAGCTCTTTTTACTTGATTGGTTATTTTTGATGCATATTTCTGGTGAGAAGTCATTGAGAGGAAAATTCTGACTTTTCAAGTAAAAACGAGGCTAAACTAAGGCAATTTCATTCATTAGAGAGCAAAGATGAACGAACAACATCTCAATAGTGCGTAGTAGTATCGAGATTATGGAAGGAACTGGGTAGAATTGGGCACTGTAGTGCCAAAAGCTCTTGTAGCTTTGCATTGCAGTGCTAGGAAGTGGCACTGTTGTGGCATCGCAGCACCATCCCTTGAGTAATGTGGTGCTACAACGCTATAGTCCAATGCTGCAGTGCCAGTTCTTTGACCTTCTTGGAGCCACAACACTAACGTAGGCACCATAGTGCCACAAAGTGCAGGCATATTGCAGAATTTCTGGATCGAGGCCAGTTTGCTTCTTCTAGATAAACTCTCTTACACTCATCTAAGGAGGGGCGACGACTGCAGAACAAAAACCCTAGCAACCAAAGGTTTCTAGAGCTACTCCAAGGAAGAAAATAACATAAAGGAAGAGGATTCAAGAGGAGAAAATTAGATTGGAAAGCTGCAAAAAATGTTTTTCTTACCTTTTACTCTTGTCTTTCTCTTCATTTTTTGCACTTGAATATGTATCAATTTTGTTATATATGTTGTATTTTTCCTTGTATAAACATTAGCTAAACTCTATTTCTAAGGAGACAATTGAACTTCTAATGTAATCTAAATATTTGGTTATCTTCTCTTGTTTTTCTTGATATCCATGGCTGAATTGATTGTTCTGTCTTTAGCTTAATACATATATTTACTTGGCCAATAAATAGAGTATTGTTGTGAAATCTATATAAACTTGGGTAGGGGATTACAAGTTTGGAGATAGACACTCTCTTACTCTATATTACTTATTGTGACCCATATACTTACGGTTATATGTTAGAAATTATCCTAATAAGTTTTTGGCGCTATTGCTGGGGAATACGATGATTTACTACTTGTTTATACTAATATCTATTAGTTTCGATTTAATTAAAACTTTTTCTTTTATTATGAATCTCAGGTGCTTAATTTCATTATATGAGATGCACAAAGAGTGTGGACTTCTTACAATTCGATCCTGAGATCGAGCATACCATGAGGGAAATTCGAAGACAGAGGAAAGTCAACCCTCAAGAAGCTATAGGAGACTGAGATAATGCTAGACCTTTGAGGGACTTTGCAATTCCTGTCCTTGAAGGTTCGATTCTAGCATTTGAAGGTTGGCTATCAATGCCATCAACTTTGAATTTAAGCTAGCAATTATTCAGATGGTGCAAATCATTTGTCAATTTAGTGGATTATCTAGTGATGATCCTAACTAACATATCATGAATTTTTTAGAGATATGCAATACTTTTAAGCACAACAGAGTTAGTGAAGATGACATTCGCTTGAAGTTGTTTCCATTCTTCTTGAGGGATAAGACAAAAGGCTAGTTGAATGCCTTACCCTCAAGATCCATCACTACATGGGAGGACTTAGCTCAAAAATTTCTTCCCGAGTTCTTCCCTCCAGCTAAGACCGCTAAGTTGAAGAACGACATAATCTCCTTTGTGCGATTTGACAATAAATCCTTGTACGAGGTGTAGGAGCATTATAAGAAGTTTATGAGAAGGTGTTCACACCATGGGATACCCAAGTGGCTTCTTGTTCAAACATTCTACAATGGATTGATGGACAATCAACTACTAAAAATTGAGTCATCATTGTTGAAACTCTTGGATAAGTTCTAGCATTCTCCATTAACTCAATCATGCCTTTCAGCATTATGATACCTCTCGTAAATCCATAGAGCATAGTGATTGTAGGTTTTAAATCGCTGTCATTTAACCCCATCTTCTTGTATGCATCATAATACAAAATGTGGACAACACTTCTATTATTGACTAATACTCGCCATAATTACGTACTACTATAGTTGACTTTTATAACGAATGCATCATTATATAGGTAATGGACCTCCCTCACATCCTACACTGTAAAGGTAATGTCTATGTCTAGTATCTATCGAAGTTTCTATGGATGATATTCTAGATGCATTACATTGGACGGTAGTTACTATTGAGCTTCTTGTGCATACCTATCTTGTACTATTCTCGAATCTCTACCTACATGTGGGCCTCCAAGGATAATTCATATTTCACGCTAAATGTCTAGAGGTCGCTGTTGGTTTTCTTCTCTTGCTCCACCATTCTATCTCTCATATTGTTATAATCATTCTTCTCTTATTAGCCTTTCAATTTGGTCCTTCAGAGCATAGAAATTGTTAATGTTGTGTCTAACATCATTATGATATTGACTAAACTAGTTCGGATTACATTTTACTCTGTCTTACTTTATTAGTTCTAGCCTCCAATACTGCTTTGATTTGTGACCGCATAGATGTGATCAATGGTTGCACTTAGCTTGGTATAATTGTTAAACCGTAGGGAAGCTCTAGGAACCTCCTATTTCTTTAGCTCAGGCTGCTTCTTGGTTGGTTGCTTATTCTTCCCTTATTTTGACTTCTTATTATTATTATTGTTATTGTTGGTACTTGGTGTCACATCCTTGGTTGTGTCTTTTCATTCTTCCATTTTTGCCTTGTGAAGGTTCTCTCAGGAGGATACTACCCTTAAATATGGATCGATTATCCGATAGAAGTCTTCAAGGATTCTACATTCATGCCCTCTTCCCAGAATTTGGTCTCTCATCGCACTCTGGCTATCATTAGAGTCAGAACTCCACCTTCAAGCATGTTGTTGATTTTTGTAAACCCTGAGGTAAAATAGTTCAACTATGACCATAGACTTTCTTCTGGACCTTGCTGAATGATAAACAAGCTGATTAAAGGAATAGTGAAATTCTTTGCAACCTCAAAATTATCTTAGGAATGTGGTCTGGAGTTGTTGCTAGAATGAAATCGAACCAGCCTGAAGTACTTTTAACCACTTCTTCAAGAGTCATAGCAAAACACCTATAACATGCAAGGTCATCAATCCGATAGAGTTTCATGAAGTCATTGAAGTGATCTATATAGTCCTTTGGATTAGTCTTTCCATCGAAAGTATTTATTGTATGAAGTTTGAATCTAGTAGGAAGTGTAGTAACTCGAACCTCTTCATTAGACAACGATTAGCAATATCCAACCATGAGCTCATCATCTCATCAAGCAAGTGCATCTAATGTGATCCTTAAGTTGGGAATATCAATATTAGGAAAAAGGGCATTATTATCCCTTGTTGGTGGTAAGGTGGTCTTTGGTCATTATTATCAATGAGCTTTGAGAACACTTAACTGAAACAGATCGACAAGATGGGGCTCAGTTGTTATGAAGCGATGCTGATCACTCATGACTATCCCTTTAGCATCGCTGTTCTAAGTGTTATCTCAAGTTAGCAGAGTCCCATCTTGGTTCCCTGCTAATTTTTTCAAAGATGCTTCTCAATTAATAAACTGTCGTTGTTTGAACGGCAGTGGTTAGTTGGAGTCCTTCGAGAGGGTTGCCAAAGATCATAGTTTGTACTCAAAGTTCTAGTACTAGACTCTTATGGTAAATATTTAACTTTTCCTTTTTTCTTAGAAGTATGATCTATATATCGCTCTTACTAGGCTCTGAGTTGGTCGTGATTTTCCTACTTCTTGAATATAAATCTTCTCAGGCTATTGAGCAGGGTGATTTCTTGGGTGCTCTCGCCTTAAAGAATCATTAATTTGATCGGAGATTTGCTGAAGATTTGCAAGAGCATTCTCTATATGATAGTCTCTGAAGCATGTTCTCCTCTAATGCAGTCACAACTAGTTGGTCTTAAGGAGGATCGAGTTATGCTGTAGTAGCACTTTGAGGTTTATTTTGGCTTACTCTAGTGTTTTTAGTTGTATTCTTATATTTGCCATCATTGAAAGATCAGGTTGAACAAACTTTTTGCTAGACGTGGCTTGTGTATGAGAGGGTTGGAAAAGTAAAAGTAAATAACGAGACAAGAATTTTAGATTAGTTCAGCCGAAAAAAGGTGAGACTATATCTACTATTCTTCATTATTTTCTAAAGAATTACAAGAGTTTCTTTAAGTCTCAAGGTAAGAGCAGAGAGAATTATGGAGTGAATATATAGTGAAGTACTTGTGAGATAAAAAATAATGAGACTGAGCCTTTATATAAATAAAGGTGACTCAATATTTCCCAATTGTAAGTGAAAAACTATAAAATGCAGAAGATATAATTTCGAATAACAATACAAAACTAGGTAATAACTAGTAAATGGTTTGCTTGATCTTCACACAGAAGTTTATTCCCATTTCTTTGATCGAAACTTGACCTAGTTTCCTGTTTTCTCGAAACTTGACCTAGTTTCTTTTTATTGCTGCTTCAGATATCATTTTCTTTATTCAAGACTAGTTGCACTTTAGCTGAAAGAAAAACGTACAATTTGATGTATTTTTCTCTCAGCCGACTGTCATCTTTCCTTTTTTGGCTCTGACCAATGTCGTAAATTTAAGATCGCACAATAATCCTAAAGTTTAGCTTGATGGTATTGTTTTATTTTTTTGATAAATATTGTTCCTTTAAAAAAAGAGGAAAATTAAAAAAAAATTTACAATCCTTAATTTGTAAAATATTATCCACATATTATAACCAAATGGGTTTTAAGAATACAATTTCTAGTAACTGATTTCAAACTTTTTTTTTTCCTTTGAAGTCAACTAATTGCATAGTTACAGTTTTAGGCAAACTAAGTGCATCAATCATCATAGTAAGAAAATATAATCCTAAATTTACTAGAATGTAAAGGTTCAAAATAAAAATTAAATTTAAAGGTATACATTTGTTATTACCGAAAAGTAACAGTCAAATGTGCCAATACGTTCAAAACTACGGGTATGAAACAACAATTTTTGACCATTAATATATATATATATATATTATTTATGAGGGGACCATTAATATATAATATGTCGGATTTAAAAAATTATTTTCGCAGCAGAAGATTAGCCCAGGAATAATAAAAAATTTTCTAAAAACGATTGACTATATGAGTGCATAGTATTAATTCATAGTAAATAGGAATAAACAAAGAGAGTAGATCTAATACCTCTTGTAGCCTATCAGCGGCTCCTGGCTTTATTGTCTTCTAAACTACGATCTTCCAATCCAAGCCTCAAGCATAACTAGATGAACGTGTGAGTGTTGCGTATAATTTTTTAAACTCACACTTTAGACCCTTGTAATTTTCTCAACACATGAGATTGCAAGAGATTGTTCTACAGAGAATAGAAAGACAGTCTTCTTTTTCTTTCTAGTTTATGGAGGCTCTGTAGAAAATAATACGTAGTGTGTATGTCTCTTTTTCTACTGGGGTTTTCTTTATATATATATATATTTATTAAACTATTTAATAAATAAATTAATATATTAATCAAATCTATATATATTTATATAAACTTAAAAAAAAAAACGTTACCTTAGTTTTTTTTTAAAGAAAACATAATTATATATATATATATATCTAATCTAATTAATTAATATATATATATATAAACTAGTAAATAATTCACTCTTCACAAAAAGGAGTGTTTCGCTGTTAGTCAGTTTCCCAATTTCTATTTATCTAATTATCTGATAATTAGATATTTTAAATTCAAAATTTAAACAATTTAGGAAACTTATCTCTCCATAAATTTAAATTAATTAATTAATTAATTAATAACAATTATTAATTATATATAGATAAACTATTTATCTAGAAAAAGTATGTAGTAATAGAAATAATGTATTATCTAGTACAGTGTTTGTAAGAGGTGGAATTGGGGACCTATGGACCTATAATTCAAGCTCCAATAAATTATAATAATTAATTAAACTCTTTAATTAATTTGTCTAATTTATTATTTCTATAATTACTCTACTAAAAATCTGAAATTGCACTCTTGAAATTATAGAATTAATTTACTCAGAAAACATCAAGCAGTCCATCGATTTAATCATTACATATAGTTCAATCCTCTATAGACAATTTATAATTAGAGATAGGCTATATTCTGTTTACCTCTCCAATTACATATTTATCCGTGTGTACCATTGATTCTCTAACGAACAATTAATTTATAAATCTATTATAAATTGAGTACTTAAACCGTTCAAGTCCTGAATTAATACACAAGGGAATCATCTTTCTAGCTTCCTAATGGAAGGAATGGATTCCATATCTATAAGGTACATTCTTAGCTACTCATTTCATCATGCTCTCAAGATACAAGTATTTCGGTCTGTTTAGGAAACAAACCTTTAACCAGTATGTCAAAGAATATAATATTATAAATATGAATCTATAACTACTTAGGATTAAGATTGATCTACATATGATCGTCTAGTGACATTATTTGAACTCTTAACAGTTAACGGAATTCATGTGAGATTCAAATCATGTCTGGTCCCGTCCTATATAATCAAATTATATAAAGTACCTTCACTATGATATCAACACATCAATAGTCCAGATAAAACTATAACATTCTCAATATTAATGGACTGCATTAATAATATTTAATTAAAGATCTCAAACTTTAATTAATTATTACGGACTATATTTATTTTATTATCCATAAATTTAATCCTCATATATATAATATTTATATACTAAATTTGTGGTCACATAAATAAACTAGGGATTTTCTGATATTTAAAGACATACCAATTATGCACAAATTCAAATAAAAAAATATCATTTTATTAATTCAGTAAATATCTAAAATATACATATTTTTAGGGCATAAATATATAATTCTGCAAAACACGTGCATTTTATTTATTTTGGTGAGAAAGCCTAAAATTACTGTTTTTAATATTTAATATAATTCTGCAAAGCACGTACATTAACATTTGAAAAGATTCGTTTTTAATTTGCACTTTAAAATTAGACGTTGGAGTACACAGGTGAAAGGCTTGTACTTCTGTACATGTAGCAATTGTACTTCTGTACATGTAGCAATGTACTTGCAAAGCTCATATGTTGTACTACACGAGACTAGCTTAATTATTCACCATATATAAATGCAAACTTTTGAAACTCATGGCTGTTTGTTGTACTAGGAACTACAGATTGGACTCCAAAAATAATTACATATTTGGTATTGTCAATTAAGAATAAGAGCACAGATATTTATTGTTAGTTCTGAAGCTACTTAGGTTCTTCTTCTTCGTCCTCTTGTTGACTTTTATTTTCAGCTGATCAAAAGAAGCCAAACCCATTTGTCTGTAAGTTATTCACTTCTTAATTGTAAGAAGAAAATAATAAAAGAAAAGTATTTATCCTTTTTACTTTTTCTGAGAAAAAAATGATTCAATTTTAGTTCCTTCAATAATTGGTAGTTCTTCTTTCACTATAGAAATATATATAAAGCTAGAGAAAATTTAGTGCATAATACGTAGGTAATACGTGTAGCATGCCCATTGGAGATAATTTATGGGAATCTTGTAATATATCTTTTTCTTTATAGATATTATATTTTTTTCCTCCTATGAAACAGTATTGAAGTGTCCTTCTATGCTCTTCATATTCATTTATATATAATTCGTTGACTTTAAGAAGTGGGGAAACTCTGCTGGAATAGAAAATTTCCATATATATCTAATCTATAATCGATCATCAACTCGTGATTACATGTTTATGTTAGGATCCAACTTATTAAAATTTTTACTAAGTCCTTGCGATTAAGGAAGATATGGGAGGTAACCTGAATAAATTTTATACTACTCTCTTCTTAATCACTTATAGCTAGATCTCAAATCTCTCTGTGTGATTAAATACCAAGATTTTCTGATATGTATTATTTTATTAAAAGAAGGTTAATTAATTTCGTGATCGAGTTACTGGCCGAGAGTTTGTTTGTTTGTTTGTTTTTTTTCCTCTCGGAACAATCAGCTGAGAGTTAAACCACAAACACAGACACATGTACCTGCAGTATATGTATATGTATACGCACCCAGGCATATTATATACAAAATAGATTGCTAGGTACATGTTTCAATTATATTTGTGTCTATGTATATATATCCATATTTTGGGTTGATGCTCAGTCAATTCAAATTTATGTTGCTATTTTCTTTTAGGTTTTATCTTTTTTGGATTGTATTCATCGGTACGTTTTTCGTATTTTTTTCTTTTTTGTTTAATACATCAGCGGCTCCTAATGTTTGTTGGAATGCGTGAGCTAATTGGGTCTCCCTAGTTGGGATGTAATTCTAGTTCTGTTTAATGCTCCTTTAGTAGGTTTAGTCTTCATTTTCAAAAAACAAAAAAAGATTATAAATATGACGAAGCTCCCTTAAAATGCCTTTCAAATTTGTGTTAGATTACAAAGATGTATATTATACTAGTTTTGGTGATTAGCAACCTAGTTGAGAAACTTAAGGCTTCTCCTGATTCTTCTTCTCTGACATGACAATTTATTCATTGAAATAAAAATATTAAGTACTACTACTATGTTTTTAGTGTGGCTTTGTTGTCGTTTTTACATATAGATTGATATTTGACAATGAATTAGTTCGGATGTGCCTGTAAGATTGCGATGTGATGCTTCTTACTCAAAATTGTTTACCTAACAGAGAAACTATTTTCCCTTGAATAATTGAGTAGATCTACTGAGCTACTCTGAAAAGTACATGTGGTTTTTCTTTCCACAAATTTGTTATTACTACTTCATTTGGAGGTGTTTATCAAGTGGTCAAATATTTCTAAATGTTTAACTATATACTTAAAGTTGAACTTTAATATATCTATTACAAATCTTAAACTATCTCTATATAGTATCTTACTAACTAAAGTACTAATCTATTCATGCCTCATAGATTATATTTGTTCGCCTCTGATCATCGCAGAAGCTTTCGATGATTTTTGGCTGCTAGAGAATCAGATTATTCCATGTAATGATGGAGTTTTAGCATTAGCCGAACCTTTGAGAATTGACAATGGACTATTACAAGAAAACGCATCAACTTATAATCATTCTCAGTATAGCAACTTTTCTACTGTCTTTGAGGTTTCAGAGAATGCAAATCTGTTTCGTGACCAAGAAAGCAATACGTTTGTCGGACATGAAAACTCCATAGTGATTAATCCGCGCACTAGAAAAGGATTTAGCTCTACGGCAAAGGAGAGGAAAACAAAGCCTCGCCGGAATTTAGAGACTATTGATGAAAACCGGACAGTTCATTCCGAGGTTGAAGAAGATACATTTTTCAAGAAACAAGACCATAATTCAAAGGAAAGAATAAGAAGGATGAAGATTAGTGAGTCTTACGTAGCACTTGGTTCATTGCTGCCCATTTCTCGACCATTAAAGGTAAAGACATGCACTATCATTTTCTTTTTTTCAATTTCACAATTAGTTTAACGTAATTTAGAAAATTAATATTGATCCTTTTTATTGAAAATTTTGTGGAGAATCCCATATACATATCAAAGTTTTATGCACGTTTAAAAACTTCACTTTTAGATATCACAAAATTTATTCTTAAAGATAAAAGATTGGTGACTATCGTTGTGTAATGACTAAAGTGTTTATGGCTAAAAGTTTGTGTCATAAAAAAATAACAAAAACAATTTTTTATAACTAAATATATTTTTAGTCACAGCCACTTTCTTTACAATATGTAAAACGTTATGACTAATAATACATTAATTACAACTTGTGACTAAATATTATTTAGTCATAAAAAATTTTCAATTATAATTAAATATCAGTTTGTTGATTAAATTTTCAATTTGTTGTAACTAAAAATTTGTCACTAATAGTGACTTCTTTTTTTTTTTCTTTTTTTTTTTTTTAAGTTGTAGAATCCCATCAAGAGGTATCAAACCTAACTATACAAACATCAGTAAGTTCAAAATATTCAAATCATGAGAACATACCTTTTGATCAATAAAAGACACTAGAGTATGTACCTAGTACTACAAAAATTTATATCTTGTACTACAAAAATTTAAGCATACGTCTACATTCAACTTTTTCAATAAGAATCTATGTAAATTGGTGTTTACTAACTTTTGATTTTTTTCAAAAATAATTATTTAAGAATTTAGAATTGACTATTAGCTATCAGCAGTCTTTTAATTAGTACTATATAGAGTTTCAGGAAGAAGTTGATCTAGGCGTCGTTCATGTATGGAAAGAACCAGTGTCATTATATATAGTTGATGAGTGCTACCTAGTTATACTTTTCTTTTTCACTCTTTTTTATACTCTTTGTCTCACTAATAAATATGTGAATTCAATTATATTTTTAGTATTATTAAAATATAAGATAGTTTAGTAGAGTTCATATGCCATGGGCTTAGATATGAGATTGTAAAAGAGAATAGAAAAGAACTGCATGCAGCTAGTACTTCTCTACATAGCTTTGCTTAATTACCCTTTTCTTCGGTTACTTTTGCTCGGTGATTTTCATATTTATGATATTATCTAGTACTTTATGTTATTCATTGAAACATTTACAAAACAGTAGCACTCATTATCTCATAAATTTTCGACTAATAATTTTGCAGAAGCGATGGACTGCTCCAGTAATAGTTGATAAAGTTCTTGAATATATTCCAAAGTTAGAGAATGAAATAGAACAACTGACTATCAAGAAGAATAATATGCTATCAGCTATTGAAAACGTTCCATCACTCATCAACAAGAAGAGTATAAATCCAAAAGTTGACTCTCTCACAGTTTCAGTGAATAAGGTTAAAGAAGGTCAGCTGATATTCCAAATTTGCAGGCAAGGAGATGGAAAGAATAATGTTTTCTCAAGCTTATTGCGATGTATTGTAAAAGAAGAAGGCATATGCCTTGTGAGTGCTTCTACTCTTCACGTTTGTGATGAGAGAGAATGCTACCACATTCATATCGAGGTACGTATGTTTTTCTTTGTCTATAGTTTTTCATTTTCTATTCTCAGTTGTTATAGTTATTATTGATTCTTTTTTTTTATGTTTATACTTTCCATCTTGATTTAGTTTTTTTACGCAATGTGTAATTATTTATTATAGTAGTAATATGACAACGGTCTAAGAGTTAATAATATGAAATGGTGTGAACTAATATCTTTTGGTGGCGAGACAGAAATTGCTATATTGTTAATTGAAAAAAGAATGAAATGGAATAACATGAATTCCATTCAATTATTCGGTTATATTATACTAAGTATAGAATAAAATGGTCTTAAGTTTTTGGCCCCAAGAATACCCATGATTTAAGTTGTCAAGATAGATGGATATATAGAAGAGTGGCTTTTTTTATTTAATTTTTAATTCACGTAATATATGGACTGACACTACAGTAGGGATTATCTATATTTATTTATTTTTTAAAAAGTGGGGCTTAACTAATGACCACCACTTACTACAAATTTAAAAGAAAATAATACACACTCTACCAAGATTTGAACCCATGATCCCCCAAACTAACACACACATTCCTCAAATCTTGGACCAACTGTACTAGCCCCAGTTGGCAGGGATTATCTTTATTAATTCTTTACGGACAAGGAAACCAATATTAACCGTTAGAAACTTTAACTTACTTAATATTAGATGCAGAGATGTGATTACAAATTAGGATAAATTAGGTTAAGTCTGTGAACATTATGTTTGTATATTAAAAACATTAGAAGGTCCTTTAATAAATTTATTCAAATATTATAGTTTAATTACTTTGTTCGTCCTTTAACTTATTTGATGAGTCTATATCTGGCCCTTAAACTTTAAAATTTCTCATTTTTGCCTTTCATATTATAAAACTTAAATAAGTAATGTAAAGATTTGTTTTGGGGCAAGTCCCTAAAAATGTATTTGTTACAATTAATTAAAAATAAAATAATTTAACTAGTAATAAAGTCTAAATTAAGTATTACTTAGATAAGTAAACTCAGAGCTGCCATTACGTTGACATAAGTAAGGTATATTTATTTAGAAAGAAGACCTTTCCTAACTAAACAATTTTGTGGCGGAACCGAATTCAGTAATAAGGATATATCCTTGCTAAAACTACCCACTTTTTTTTTTTTTTTTGGGAACAAACAAAGCAGGAGGCTGCTGAGAAATTGCCACCTTCCAATAGTAGAAGAAGCAAATTCTTTTATTAAACTAAGGCTTTGATCATCATAATAGTAGATTCCAAGAAGCTGCTGCAAAGAGAGTAGGGCCCCTGAGCTTATGTAATACACAAACACTCTCTACTTCTACAACTCTCAGACCATCTTTTACGTACTAAAAGTTGCCAAACAGAGACTTCTTTTTTTGGCGTTATTATTTACTCTCTATATATATATATTCATTATAAGAAAACAGAAATAGATCTTGTGAATAAAAGTTCGGTGGTATAAATATTTAAAGGAACAACAAATGTGATCCCCATTTTAGACATTTTGTAGTAGTAACAGTTATCCATGCTAGAAAAATGACAAAAATGTCATATGGCATATTAATAATGGCGATAATTTCGAAATTGTCACCAGTATATATTAATCTATAACTTTAGAGGGTATATATTAATTGTCGCCTTTAGAAGAAATTTTTATTTTATTAAATAATTAATTAAATTAATGATCAATTACTTTATATGAAATTTTGTTTTTTTAAATAATTAATTATATTGAATATTTATTGAAATTACTGATTTTCTTAAAATATTTATTTTTTAACAATAAAAATATTTCAAATTTAAATAAAAATTACATTAACATATTTGAATTCTCGCATAAGAATTATAAGCAACCTTAAAAATAATGTCCTAATTTAATTAATTATTCTCTTTTTTTTCCACCTTATATATATTTATACCACTGAAATGACTCAAATATATAATGGTCAACCTTTGCATGCATAATCAAGAATCTGGAAACTCGCGTACGTAGACAGTGAGTATTTTCTTTGCGTTTCCACATCTAAACCTCACACACCCACGTACACCAGTCCATAAATTTATGGATACATCAATTCTATTGTGCACACAGTAATAGATACTATAGTAGAATTATCATCATTTTACCCCTTGAAAGGCCACCATCATAGTCCTTCCATCTACAGAACTCTCTCCCTCTCTCTCTCAATATATGCATATAGATATTTATAGTTTTTACTCTTATATGTAAAAGAAGTTTCTACATGTATTGAGCAGTCAAAGGCCTGACATTATCACTGATATTCTCGTAAGAATCTAGAGGCTAAATTGTGAAAAACAATATATATTAATAGGATTCCTGTCACGACCCAAAACCCGGGCTAGTGGCAGAAGGGGAATTTCACAAGGTGGGAAATTCCTTAATTTATTTGAAAAGTGTCAAAAGTTCTAGTT
>JXTB01000063.1:285801-298556 GCA_002914805.1 Parasponia andersonii
GAGCAAAACTTTTGCAAATTAGTCCCCACAATATTTTATCCGGAAAATTGGTAAATTGTCCAAATTACCCTCGAAAATTCCGGGTTTTTACAATTCCTAGCTATTAGTTAACCTATTTTTGTTTATATTCACTTTTCAGCCCTCTAATTTCAGTCACTTACATATTTTTCTAGCAATTCGAGTCTCCCTAAATTGGTCATCAACTTTATTTTTCAATTATTCAAATCCATGTAATTTTCTTCATAGGCCTCCAGCCATTACAAACTGCTCCCTGACTTTATTTTCAGTTTCAAAACTATAAATTTCAAGCAATTTACTTATAGTTCTTCAAATTCAGTACATTTAAATTCCAGACTTTCGATTTTCAGCACTTTACTTTCAAGTAATTTCAATACCAGCTTTTTACATTTCAAGTAACTATTAGATCTCTAACTTAACAAGTTATCTATGTTCAGTTTTGCTAATTTAATTATCACAATTCAAGCAATTTGAAAACAAAGCCTAAAATATATTGTTGTTGGAAATAAAACAAGCTTTATTACTCACTCAAATATTTTTACAAGTAAAAATTCTCAACTTTACTCTTTAAGTTCACTCACTCACTAAAAGTTATGCTTCTTTCTCTCTTTTCTTCACTCTTAGAAGCTTTGCTTCTTACTTGATGCTTAGAACTGAAATGGAGAAGGGTATTTATACTACATGAGAAACAATAAGAACCATACAAATAAATAATTACAAAAATCCTTAAGCCACACATATTTTCTTCTACACACTTCTAATAATAATCTAAGTAATCAAATAATTCACACGTAAAAAACTTATATCTAGCTAACACTAGAAGATTCTAGGTGGAAGACTTCTTCAATTTAGACTTGGACTTCTTCTTTTATGAGCTTTACACTTGGGCTAATTCCAACTTATTGGGTCTTATGTTGATGGGCGTAGAACACTTCTTATGGACTTAAACAAGTTTATTTTCAATACTCCCTTAAACTTGTTTTATAATACCAAGTAAGTTTCTTAATCTTGCAAAATCTTCAAACTTGAGTGGCTTGATGAAAATATCAGCAATCTGATTATGTGATTTCATATACTCCAGTTGTACTTCTTTGTTTGTAACACATTCTCTTATGTAATGATAACGAGTGTTGATATGCTTGCTTCGGTCATGAAAGAATAGATTTTTAGCCAAAACTATTGCTGACTTATTGTCGATACAAATTTCTGTTGGCTTCTTTTGAGGTATGTTTAACTCTTTCAATAACTTTATTAGCCAGATTGCATGACTAACATATGATGTAGTAGCTAGGTACTCAGCTTTACATGTTAAAAGAGTGACAATCGGTTGTTTCTTGGATACCCAGGTGAAGGGTTTAGGATTGTGCTTTTTCAATCATCAGTATCTCCAGCCCAATCACTATCACTATAACTAACAAGTTTGTAATCATTAGAAACTGAATAGAACAAGCCAAGATTGATCGTACCTTTTAGGTAACGGAGAATTCTCTTTGCAACTTTGAAGTGAGTAGTTGTTAGAGTTTCTATGTAACGGCTCACTAGTCCAGTTGCATGGAGAATGTCGGGCCTTGTACATGTCAAGTACCGAAGGTATCCAACAAGGCTTTTGAAGAGTGTTGGATCTACCTTTTTTGCTTCATCATCTTTGAATAATTTTATTCCACACTCCAAAGGTATACTTATCAGCTTGCAATAATCCATATTCGACTTCTTTAGGATCTCATTTGTATAGCTTTCTTGAGAGATAAAGATGCCTTCTTCCCTTTACTTGACTTCTATACCAAGGTAGTACGCCATAAGTTCGATGTCTGTCATTTCGAACTCATATGTCATTACTCTTTTGAATTCGTTAAACATCCTTAGATAACTTCTAGTAAATATAGGTTCATCCACGTGCAAGCATACGACCAGAATGTCTCTATCTTTAGTTTTAACATAGAGAGCATATTCATAAGAGCACTTAATAAATCCATTCTCTTGGAAATATTTGTCAATTCAGCTGTTCCATGCTCTTGGTGCTTGCTTTAGACCATAAGAGCCTTCTTCAGCTTCAAAACCTTATCTTTATCCCCTTTCATTTTATAACCCAATGATTGTTCGACATAGACTTATTCTTCAAGAACTCCATTCAGAAATGTAGACTTTACATCCATCTGATTAATCTTCTATTTGTTCTGAGCAGTAAGAGAAATAATTAGTCTTATAATTTCCAATCATGCAACAGGAGCGAATACCTCGTTGTAGTCAATGTTGGCTTTTTGACTATAGCCTTTTGCGACTAGCCTTGCTTTGAATCTTTCTACCTCTCCATTGGCATTCTTCTTCACATTGTACACCCATTTTACACCGATAGCTTTATGACCTTTAGCAAGAGTGGATAGTTTCTAAGTGTCATTATTCTCTATGGCTTTTACTTCTTCATCCATTGTATTCCTCCATTTTTTATCTTGTATAGCCTCTTGGAAGTTCACCGGTTCACAATCAACAAATAGGCAAAATAGAGTGAGATTTTCGAGTCTAACAGTCACTTCCTATAGATCTTTAAGACTTCTTGTACAATCTTCATGTCTCTCAGTTAAGAAAGATAGAGGTGAATCTTCATAAGTGGATGATGTTGGTGAGGAAAGTGGAGTAATAGCCTCTTGATGGACTTTTCTTACTTGCTCTACTAGTGTTTCTATATCTTTCAATTATGGAAAGAAATTGTAGTCATTTGTTTGAGAATCAAAGTCTCATTCATCTTTTTCTTCGAATATTACATCTCAGCTGATGATTACTTTTCTATTGTTAGAATTGTATAACTTATATTCTTTGGAGTTGATGTCGTAGCTGATGAAAATGAACTTCTCGCTTTTATCATCAAGCTTAGTTCTATGTTCGTCTGGCACATGCACATGGACTATGCTCCCAAAAACTTCAAGAGAGAGATCCCAGGCTTCCTTCTACTCCATGTTTATTGTGGTGTCTTTCTTCACACACTTCTTATTGGAGATCGATTGGAGAAGTAAACTGCACATACAACAGCTTCTGCCCATAATAACTCTTTGGGTAATCTCTTAATTTTCAGTATGCTTCGAGCTATGTTGAGGATGGTTCGGTTCTTCTTTTCTGTCACACTATTCTGTTGAGAGGATCTTGGAACGGTTAAAGGTCGTCGAATTCTATTTGCTTCATAGAATTCTTGGAACTCTTTTGAAGTGAATTCTCCTCCTCTATCAGATCTCATGGCTTTGATCTAAAGACTGCTTTCCTTCTCTACAGTAGCCTTGAACTTCTTGAAATCTTCAAAGACTTCTAATTTTTGCTTCAAGAAATGAACCCAAGTTTTTCTTGAGAAATCATCAATAAAGAGCAATAAGTAATTACTCTTATCGAAAGAACTTGGTTTGATAGGACTGCACACATTTGTATGCATGGACTCTAGTGGCTTTTGGGCTCTTGAATTCGACTTTTTTGGATAGTTTTTCCTAAATTGCTTCCCAAGTAAGAATCCTTCTCAAAGCTGATTAGGATGATTGATGCATGGCAAGCCTCACACCATTTCTTTCTTTAATAGTAGCTCTAGTCCTCCAAAATTGAGATGCCTGAATCTCAAATGCCATAACCATGATGAATCCTTGTAATATGCTTTGAGATATTTTGCCATATCATTTTGAATATTCAACAAGAATATTCTATTTCTGGACATAGGCACCTTGGTGATCAAGTTCATGTTGTTATCTCTTATAGAAAGTCTATAATCTTTCAAGTGAATATCATATCCTTTCTCTAAGAATTGTCCTAAACTCAAAATATTTGTTTTTACTGTGAGTATATAATAAGCATTTGAAATAAATTGATGCCCTCCATTTTTTAAGCAGATAAGAATTTTACTTTTTTTTTATAACTACTTTTGAATCATCGCCAAAAAAAAAACTCCCATTGATTGATTTATCAAGCTCCATGAACATTGATCGACGCCCACACATAAGATTGCTAGTACCGGTGTCAAGATTCCATGTGTTGTCTTGTCCCCCGTTATTGTCATTATATGCTAGTAGCACGGTGCCATTTTCTACTCTTTTCTCTTCAATATAATTGACTTTCTCTTTAATTCTGCTATTAGGTACTCTACACTATCTAGCATAATAACCAAACTTGTGACAATTGAAACATTCAACTTGAGACTTCTCAGGTCTTGAGTTCATTCGATCTCTACCACGACCTCCTGTAGAGCTTTCTCCTCTTTTGAAATTGCTCTTTCGAAATTGCTGATATGATAATTATGCTTGTTGTTGGAATTCCAACCTTATCTATGACCTCTACTTGGACCACGTCCTTGTCCTCTGACTTATCCTCTACCACGACCATGTTGACTTCTTTCACTACATTGGCTATATTCTTTCTCTGTAAGTTGTATCTTGAGAAGCTACTCCTTCAAATTTGGCTTATTCTTTTTCTTTTTCTCGTGAGCTTATAAAGAACCTAAGAGTTGTTATATCATTATGGCTCCCAAATCTTTAGTTTCTTCATTGATAGTAATAATATTCTCGAACTTTGGATTTAACGACCGAAGAATCTTTTCCATGATCGTAACATTTTCAAGTTTCTCACCATTTCACTTCATTTAATTCGAAATGGCTAAAACTCTCGAAAAGTAGTCAGAAACTAATTCAGTCTCCGTTATTTGCAGTAAATCAAACTCTCTTGTTAGAGTCTGAAGAGGGACCTTTTTAACCTTTTTTTCTCCCTTATATGAAATTTGAAGTTTCTCCTATGCTTTTTCAGCAGAGGTTACACTTGAGATTTTCTCAAATCCGTCATCATCTAAGGTCTGGTAGATGAGGAAGAGAATTTTTTTGTCTTTATTTCTTGAATCTTTTAAACTATCCTTTGTGTTGAGGATAGTATTGCCTCATCTCTTGGCTCTTCGTATCCTTTCTCTACTACTACCCAAACATCACGTGCTCCAAGGAGGACTTTCATTTTGATAGTTCAATTATCAAAGTTACTGCCTTGAAGTGGTAGAACTTGAAGAGAAGCTAAACTACCGGTAGCTATAACTCTTAACGGAGTGAACTTTTGAAAATTTCGATTGCACGGATGGATTCAGAATATCAAAAAATCTTAAGATTAACTTGTATATCGACTTGGTCAAAGTCAATGGTCAAATTCAACACTCGGTCAGTGGTCAACATTGGTAAACAATCGGGTCAATGGCACGATCAACAGCTCCGACGGCATAGTCAACAGTATGATCCAACTGCTCTGACGACTTGATCAACAGCTCTAATGGCTTGGTCAACAACTTTGACAGCATGGTCAATGGATCTAACTTGGCTTAACTCGGTGAGTTAACTCAATTATGATAATAAATTTCTGACGATTCGTTCAGACTCATTCGAACTCCGATTGGGCTTATTTTTATGGTAGCATTTTCGTCTCGTCAAATTCTTCTATTTGATATGTAATAGTAGTATGTTTGGAATAAATAGATAATGCTCTCAATCTTAATAATTCTTTTCTGATCTGGAAGATCAGTCAAAGCTACAACAATAGAGCATACTTAGAATTTTATGAGAACTCGCAACCTCGCTTTGATACCACCTTGTTGGAAACAAACCAAGCTTTATTACTCACTTAATTATTTTTACAAGAGAAAATTCTCAACTTTACTCTCCAAGCTTACTCACTCACAAGAAACTATGCTTCTTTCTCTCTTCTCTTCACTCTTAGAAGCTTTGCTTCTTACTCGATGCTTAGAACTCAAATGAGGAGGGGTATTTATACTACATGAGAAATAATGAGAACCACACAAATAAATAATTACAAAATCCTTAAGCTACACATATTTTCTTTTATACACTTCTAATAATAATCTAAGTAATCAAATAATTCACATGCAGAAAACTAATATCTAGCTAACACTAGAAGATTGTAGGTGGAAAGCTTCTTCAATTTGGACTTAAACTTCTTCTTTTATGAGTTTTGTACTTAGGCTAACTCCAACTTATTGGGGCTCACATAGATGGGCCTAGAACACTTCTTATGGGCTTAAACAAATTTATTTTCAACAATTACTAGGATATTTGTATAATATATAAAAGGGAGGATAAAAGCATAATACATATCACTCAGCGTATGCTAACAACAGTAATACATAGGCTCCACATATACTCAATTCATCGACCAATGTTGACGGAGGTTTTGTCAACAATAAATTTAGAAAAATTGTAAGATATGGCTTGTGTGTGAAAATAGTTAATTAACTAAAGCAAATAAAGAGGCAAGAATTTTATAGTGGTTCAGCCCCAAAAAGATGAGCCTACATCCACTGTTTTATACTATTTTTTGGAGAATTACAAGAACTCAAAATTACAATGTATTATCCAGAAAGAAAAAGCAAGAGTTTAAAAGGTTCTTCCAAAAATTCCCCCAAAAGATCTCCAAACAAAACATTGAACTCCCTTTATATAGGTGAGGATAGCTCAATGTTTCCCAATTGTGAGAATGAGTAACTGTATAATCGGACAATATAATTTGAGTAATAATATAACTAGGTAATCACTTAAATGAGATGACTGGTCGATCTTGAAAGAGAAACCTTTGTTTCCCTTTCTTTGTCGGTTACCCGTTTGACGAAGCTTAGTCTAGTTTCCTTTTCATTCTGGTCGCACTTAACTCTTTCGGAAGAGGTCGTATTAACTTATGCGGTGGAGGTTGCACTAACATATGTAGTGGAGGTTGCACGTAACTCTTTCGGAAGAGGTCGTACTAGCTTACTAATGCGACCTGACACACACTTGGTCAACTTTTCCCTTCATGGTATTAACCAACATACAGGATTTTAGACCACACAACAATTGCCCCCCAGCTCCATTAGTTCTTTAGGAAAACATGGAGCTTCCTTCTAATGTAAATGTGAGCTTAAAAAATGCGATGTCATGACCTAGACTTGAGACCCTTAAAAAATCGAAGAGTCGCCAGATCTCAAATCTCACCTTTTTTAAGATCACACGCACTTTTTTCTGACAGATGAAACTATGTATCACCTTTTCTAAGAAGAATAGCAAAACTCGAGGAGACTTAATGATAGCAATGATGCCAGCTGCCGTCTTAAATCGAATCGTTTCAAATTTTGAAAAGATACCGATTTAATTTCGGAAAAATCAAATCCCGCGTGAACTTCAGCCTTTGGATCTGAAAATTCAATACCTTTATCTACGGCTGTGATTTAATGATGCTCGAGGTATATATATCGAAAACTAATCTGCCTCCTCTTCAAAAAATCTATCGTCTGCTATTTCTCTCTAAACCCGAAGTATTCACAGAGAAATCCTTCCGACGTCATTCTATTTCCCAGCTCGCACAACTTTGACATCTTCTCCGACGAAGTTATCATCACAATCCTTCGAACGTCATCTTGGTCATTCCGTCTTCGAAGAAAGGTTAGTATATATCTTCTCTCTCGTTCTTCGATTTTTCCAGAACTCTTATTTACAGATCCTAGAATAGAAAATAGGAACAAACCATAGAACCCAAATATCAGAGGCTAAATATTCTGAACATAAACCCATCCTGTATTCGGATGGACTATAAAATAGAAAATTTAAGATCCCTTTCATTGGTCTATAGATTCTTCTTTTAGATGAGTGACAGAGATGAACTCGTGAAAGAGTTTTTATTTTCTTTTTAACAAACTGCTCGAATGATTTTTATGAATCTGTAGATCGATTAGAAAAAATTCGATGAGTAGCTTGTTGATGCAATCCTAGGATGAGATCCCAAAACTGCTCGCATATAACTAAGATCCCTGATGCTCGCATAGGACTAAATCCATTACCATTTCTTTTCAGATGTCTAGTAGTGAGGATTTTAGGGAAGGAAATGCATTCTCAAGAGAACCTTCCAATACTAGTGTTAGCTCCATAAACTTCGAAGATTATCTTGAGCCAGAACCTGAAGTTGAGATAACCAGGATTAGGCAAAGTAGTCCTCGCATAGGCGACCTACCTCAAGACCAATGGCCCGGGCATATCAGAGATACCCCTGCATTCGCAACGGGTTACCAATATGTAGAGGCAGACTGGTCATGTACAAACATAAAGACGAGCTGCACCACAAATAGGCTCAGCAAAATCTTGCACAACTACAAGATCGCCATCCCCCTTCGTCTTCCCCCAAAAGATCCCCAAACGAAACATTGAACTCCCTTTATATAGATGAGGATAGCTCAATGTTTCCCAATTGTAAGAATGAGTAACTATATAATCGGACAATACAATTTGAGTAACAATATAACTGGGTAATCACTTAAATAAGATGACTGGTCGATCTTGAAAGAGAAACCTTTGTTTCCCTTTCTTTGTCGGTTACCCATTTGAGGAAGCTTAGTCTAGTTTCCTTTTCATTCTGGTCGCACTTAACTCTTTCAGAAGAAGTCGCACTAACTTATGTGGTGGAGGTCGCACGTAACTCTTTCGGAAGAGGCCACACTAACATATGTGGTAGAGGTCGCACGTAACTCTTTCGGAAGAGGTCACACTAGCTTACTCATGCGACCTGACACACACTTGGTCAACTTTTCCCTTCATGGTATTGACCAACATACAGGATTTTAGACCGCACAATAACCAGCAACAACCATACAAGGAAACAGCTACGACCACAAGAAAAGCTAAAAGAACAAACTGTGGCCAATATATTAAGAAAGGCAAGCTTAAAATATCCAACTTGAAAAGAAGCATGAAAACACAATATAGTAACCGCCATAACTATTGAGATATATAATCAGCAACTAGATACCTCCCTATCCATCGTTACAATAATGATAAGATCAGTACATTAAAATAGGGTATGACATTGCCATTAAATATTAGTAATCAATTTAGAATTAAGAATATTGTAAATTCATCCACAACCTATTAAGCACACTTTTTTTTTTTCCAAGCAAGAGAACAAAAGAATGATCAAACAGGCATTACTTACAAAGCAAAAACAACACAAAGAGGCACTGAAACTTAAGCTCTTCTGAAACAGGAAAAAAAAAAGAAATCTTAAGCTTAATAAAGATACTTATCATTATCTAATTAAGTTTTCTACGTTCTCTCTTTTTTGATACAGATGAATGAGAATTCAGATTCAATTAATGGAGCTGACTCATCTACGGCGTTAAAGGAGAAGGTGATTTCTTGGTTGAGTTAGTCAATATTTTTTTACGTTTTGTCAATCGACTTGGACATATAACTCGGTTTAGTCCCCAAACTTAAAATTTGAATAAATATGTCTTTGATGTACTAAACATAGTTAACATATATATTGTCTGGTACTTAAATATTTCTTCATTTTGTATTAGTGTCTTTTTCGTTCATTCATGTATGCCCTTACCAAAAAAATTCTCTATTTTCGGTGGTTACAAAAGAGCAATGACGTTCCTCAAGTATTTGACAATTTTTGCTTTCTGGCAAAGTCGACTTCTAGCAGACAAAATGCTGTCTGGTATTTCATATGCTTTATATGTACATCTTTTAATTTAATATATATGAATGTTGGTCCCTTAATGAACCAAAGTATGTTGCAATTAATTTTCAGTTTAAAGTACTGATGGACTGAATTTTGCAATGGTTCCAATCATTTATTTATAAACAAAATCAGACCGAACATGAATTCTGCCACTAAAACTCACAGTCCAAATCTAGCATTGAAAGAGCAATTAATATCATCATTTGAGTCATTGTTTTCTCTAATGCATTCACGTGGTTGAGTGTTGAGGACAATGTAATAGTTTTTGTACAAATTCATTCTTCAAAACCTGTTTAAGAAACAAATTTACGGGCACGATATACATTTTACCATTTTGGATACAAGGGTTCCTTACACCATTCTATTTCCGTAGCTGTAGGCACACTTAATGTACATTTTGTATTGAGTGAGGGAGTTTGATCTTTTGTTCTTTTTGATTGTAATTTTGGTTGCAGTGGAACAACCGATTTTCTTTTTTCTTCATATGATAGCTATTCATTAAACTCATGAATAATACTAGGGAACTTAACTCTTATCCCCTTTTTCTTAGCATCTTATGTGGCTTGTGACCAATTATTGGAATTCAATTGAAGAATTATAATTTGCCACAGAAAAGTTTAATAAAGATAACTAAGTAAATGGTGATAACTTATGTTCAACATAGGGATATTAAGTGGGATAATAGTTGGGATTGATCCTTAGCGTTATTTAAAACTCGCAAAGTTTGAGATAAATAGCGTACCTGCCTATTGGAGATATCAGTTCTATCCAGTTACAATTTTTTTTTCTTCACTGGACAACAGAAAAGTTTCTTCTATTATGAAAAATGAATAGCTTCTTCTATTATAAAAAAATTAACAAAAAATCCACTGATTAAGAACAATCGAGAAATTGACTAAATAATATGTACTTAAAAATCAAATACATAATCTAGTAATGAATTTTTCATTCTGATAAGTTGATAGTTTTAGTTGATAATTTTGTCGAAGTATAAAGTCTTTGTCATGATGTAAATGGCAGCTAACTAAAATATCTTGACACCATAGAACAGTTGACATATATAGTAAGACTTTCATATAGTAATCGCGTTAGATTCTTGTCTATGAACATAATCGACCTATAATAAATGTTTGTAAAAATTGGCATGATGCGTGTCATTTATGAAATCTTGATTGATCATTTTGAATGAAATTTCATGTCCATGATCACTTGTAAACATTCGAAACGACAAATAAGAGAAATCACAGAAGAGCTGATAAACGGCGGAGAGCCAAATTGAACAAAGTAATAATGTTCCATCAGACACTACAACAATAGGACCTTTTTATAACACTAGATTAATAACATTTTAGAAAAAGTGTTACATTAGTTTATTACAAATAAGGAAAATTTTGGGTGCGGGTGGGGGTGACGCATTTCCTGCAAAACATAAAAAAAAAATACATAGTTTCCCTCTAAAAATTTAGAGCTTTAGCACTAAAAGAAAATAAACAATACCTTGACTCATTCTGTCTCACTTTTTCTCTGTCTATGCTTTTTTTCTCTTCTCTCTCTCATTGAATCCCTAATCTTGTGAGCTCTCTCAAATACGAAGAATCTCCTGGGTTTTATTCAATAGGTCAACATTAAATCTTTGTTGTTCGTTCTTCAATCCTAATGCTCTCTTATTTCGATCTAATTTAACCTAAATTTCCTGATTTCAGCCCTGATTATCTCTCAAATAGCTTTGTTTCAGATTTTCTCTCTCTAATTGGGATCTGATGAAGGAGAAAAGAAATTCAATGAAGACTTCATAACTATCTGTGTCTTTGCCCTCTTTAGTTCGTTTTCTATGCATCTTCACTTTCAGTTTTTCAGGTTTATGATGTTTATTGTGATTTTTTGGGTTTTGTTTTTTCAGATTATTGCTTGCATTTCTAGGTTCATAATACTCTAGTTTATGGGTTTTTTTTTTTCTAGATCATTACTTTCATTTCTGGGTTCTTCACTTTTAGTTTTTCAGGTTTATGATGTTTTGTTGTGATTTTTTGGGTTTTGTTTTTCCAGATTATTGCTTGCATTTTTGGGTTCATAATACTCTAGTTTATGGGTTTTGTTTTTCTAGATCATTGCTTGCATTTCTGGGCTCTTTACTTTCAGTTTCTCAGGTTTATGATGTTTTATTGTGATTTTTTGGATTTTATTTTTCTTGATTATTGCTTGCAGTTCTGAGTTCATAATACTCTGGTTTAGGAAGAAGATTGACCACCATTAATGGTGGCTCTGCTTTTGGGTCCACGGTGCACACAAATATGTCCACTCCTAACAAACTCTTCTCGTCATATTTGCTTAGTATTTAAACACATAATCTGAGAGAGAGTCTATGTTTGAAACTGTGACGAGAGTGATAAGCCAGTAAAGAGAGAACAAAAGCTGAGAAAGAAAAAAAAATTTGAAGAAAAAAAAATTGGCGATTTTATAAGTTCAGTCCAATCCAAGCCCATAAATTATAATCTTAGTGTACCTTCTTCTTTGGTTGGCATTATTGTTATATACCTTACTCTGTACACAATAATCGAGCAAATGCCCATTAAGATTGTTGCTGTAAATAATTGAAATAGGTTAAGTCCCTTGGCTGACTTTGTTTCGAAAAGAGGAACATAGCCAAATCTATAAAACAATAAACTAATTAGGAAAAGACAAGAATGTTGGTTGAATGAGTTTTATCAATATATATATTGGTTTTCCCACTGATTTTTGCTCTTTTGTTTCAGCTTAACACTTTTACTGTTGGTCATAGTTGACAGGTTCTGTTCAAAGTTTGTGTCTCTCACCTTATATGTAAGAACTTGCTTTTATCTTTCTTGTTTCTTGATAATCTAAATTGATCTTCATATAGAGCACACTCAAGCAATAAGTGGCAATTAATTGACATTTTTTATTGTGCTTTCAAGTTGGATAGCAAATTCATTTTTTATTTGAGTCATGACCAAATTTTTTTTTTTTTATTGTGTAAGTAGCAGCTTAGTTTGCTTTGTGAGTTGGTCAAATTAGCAAATCAGTTTTTTATAGCATGTAGGTTTATTTGCATTAATATGAAAACATACAGAATGATTAAGTCTTGGTTTTTAAATTTTTTTTTCTCTTTAATTATACCAAACAAAAAAAAGCATAAAAACATATTTGGTTCACACCTGACCTGACGTGCAAAAGTAGATTATAGAACTACTGATTGATTTCCAATTTCTAAGTCTACC